>JAMKCH010049527.1:0-146679 GCA_023653785.1 Ophioderma brevispina | reverse complement strand
CTTCTCTTTTTAATCGACATACACACGCGCTTGCACACACTCTCAATCACAAACAAACACACACACGCACATGAAACGAAACATACAGGGTGTCCCGAAAAAGTGGTGCAAGCAGATAAACTCTGATTTCTAAAAAAATGCTAAAGCTGTGAATTTCATTTTCATGGAGGATATTGTTTATACTCTTTTGTATAAATTGTGCAAATTCCATGCCAATCCGCCCATGCAAGCTAGCGGTATGACTGATTATTGAAGGCCATCTGTTTTCACCCATTCCAATGGAATTTACACAGTTAACAGCATTTGTCCGTTCTGCTGTCGGGTGAGCGATTTCCAACACAATGAATGTACTGAGGAACAACAAAATGCACACGATATTAGACATGCAATGATTAAGCCTACATTCGCATTCTAAAGAATTATGATCAGCACAAATAAAAAACATTGCCTTATGTCTATTTTGTTTTATCTACTCGTGAGAAATAGCATTTGTTGCTAAATATATAAACTTATAAACTAAAAGGATACCATAAAAATAAGATTGTAATCTTTTTACTTTAAAAAAAGGAAGTTGTGTTTTGTTGTACCGAGGGAAGGGGTAATAAAAACTAGAGCACTTTTCAAAGCTCGGCCACTCCGATATAAACCCCATTGGAATGAATGAAAAACAAATAGTCTTTAATAATCGTTTATATCTCTGGTTTACCTGTCATGGACTGCCATGGGATTTGCACGAGCGGAGCGATAGTACAAGGCAATTGTTTTTTTTTTTTACCTTAAGAAATTGCAACAGAAACAAGTTTTGTGTTTTCATATTTTGAAAGTTTCACAGAATAATTTTCACTTTCAAAAGTCTAGTAAAATCAACAATGGGAAACATGTAAAAAATAGAGGGATATTTTGTACAGGGGTCAAAAATAAAACTGGTCTAATTGTTTTGAAACCTCCACCAACTTGTTCATCTGGTCATAAGGATTAAAACGGGTATAGTTTGCTATATCTAGTTTCAGGGTTATATGCTCACAACGATTCAAGGTCATCCTGAGGTAACTTTTTAGAGTACTCCGATTCTGACGAAACTAGTCTCAAATTGTTTGTCTGGTCATATTCTATAAAAGAAAATACATATTTGCCCTGCAATTGACATTTTAGTATGTAAATTTGATGGTAAGCATTAATGACCCCATAGGATATGAAGACCATTGTTACATTTTTACCTCTAATTACGTGACCAAATGGTGAAATGAGTGCAAGTATTATATTCCTTTGGGACTACATGAAGAATTTGGGACCATTTTGAAAATCGGAGCATTCTGAAAATGTTACCGCATGATGACCTTGAACCTTTATTCCCCTATATCTTTTAAACTATAACCCGCACATAGGGCAAACTATACCTTTTTAATCCTTAAATATGGCCAAATTGTTGGTAGAGATTTCAGTACAATTATACCTACTTTATATTTTCCACTGTACAAATCGTGACCCTCTGCAAATACACGTTCCCCAATACTTCAACTTCTAGACTTTTGATATGTTATTCTCTCAGTTCTAAGTATAACAATACCAAAAATTTTTTCTGTTGCAATTATTTTGAGGTCAAACCATTATTTTATTTTATTTTCTTGTACTACGAGGAGTCTTGCGCAAATAGGGATAGTTCTGAGCAAGTATAATGTGTCAATCAAAGTATTATGTGGGAGGATTGTACCTAAAAATTGATTGCTCGTGCCAACATTTTCTGTCAACTCATGGACTAGGAGATAGGAGGACCCACAACACACGCGCTTCAAAGACCCTATCACGTTGCCGCCGAATGCCGCCTTTTGTTATTAAATCCCACCATGATCCCATTAACCGGCTAAAGGTAACCCCTCTCAGCAGCAGGATAATACCCCTCTCAGCAGGAGAACTACCAAACCATCATAGTAGGGTTATAAATCAAAATCCCATTCTAGAAGTTTGGGGAAGAAGGTTTGAAAATGTTTTTCAATAGTTTGAAGGGTGCCAAATCAGAATTTTTGGGTCCAAGCGCTGGGAAATGTGAGGAACTTTGTAAAATAAGGAGTAAATTTAGAACAGGGGTAAATTTGAAATCAAGCCAAATTGTGTTTAAATGTACACCAATGTATTTGTCTCATTAGAGGTTAAAAAGTATAGTTTGTATAGGTTCCGACCTTTAGTTACACGGCTACGGCCCTGGTGCCTGGCCTCATCTGGGACACCGTAGTTGGCGAGAATATGCAGCATTACATCCCTGTTTACACTGTCAAAAGCCTTGGAGAAGTCTACAAACACAATTGAAGCTTATCTCTTGATAATTCTCAACTCTTCTATGATCCTTCTGAGGGCAAGTATCTGAGGTAGTGTTGATCTGCCTTTGCGAAAACCATTCTGGTCCCGTCTGACAATGGGATCTATGTGAGGATTGATTCTGTTGAGCAGCATATTGAGTTGGAGATCTTAGAGGCCAGTAGTGATTCCTCTTTGGGGTTGTTGGAGGTCGCCTTTCTTTGGTAGGGGAATGATGGACGATGTTGATCATGAAATAGTGGATTCTTCCAGATTACTGCAGGAATGTTGTCGGGACCAGGCGTCTTGGTGTTGTTCAGTTTCTTCAGGTAGATCTGAAGCTCCTCTATAGTGAAAGGTCCAGTCTGGATGGGAAGGGTGTCTGCCAAATCTTTTTGGACAGATGGGTATGGTTTTAAGCCCTCAATATACCATACATGTATGTAAAGTGTTTAATATTATTAATGTTTGAAGGGGTCGTCTCCTTAATGTTCTAATATTGCTTCTACGGCTTACGGTTCTATTTTACTTTAAAACAATTTGTTTTGTTTTGTTTTGTTTGTCTCTTTCCAATGTTTGTAACATCGTTATAAAAACAGATGTTGACTTCTTATGTTCGTGCAATTGTAAAAATATAATACTTGGACAACGTTTAGGCTTCAAATGAATTTGTATTTTAATTGTTCCGTGAATTTGTCCTCATGATAAATCAATCAATCCGTTTTGGTATGAAAGATCAAAACGTGTTTTTTTTTTTTTTTTTATTAAAGCCCCCATACAATAATGTGTAAAATTAATATTGGTCGACCAAATTGGGCACGGTTTAGCTCATAACATCCAAACTGAACATTTTTAGCGCTAAGATTTCCCAGGGCAATTAAGATTTTTTTTTCTTCAGACATCAAATTTTTGTTACTCCCTCATGAAATTGTAACGCGAGAAAAATCATTAGAAGCCTGTATAGACATGAATATAGTTAAATGGGGTTTATAGGCTTTATTCCATACAGGCTTGATTGATTTTAAAGCCACATGTGGTGCAGTGGATCAGCGCTCGCCTCATAAGCATACACTCTTAATTGAAATTTGTCAAATTTCCCGTGTCGTTTAATTTTGACACTTGTTTGTGTCTCAGAGTGACCAATTTATTGGTCGTTATGAGGTGGAAAAGTGTGAAACTTCTTTTTCCGAATCGGAAATAAATCAGAAATCTTTAACAAACTTTCCGAATCAATCAAACCGCAAGCGATTTGATTGGTTGTCCACTGTTAATCGCAAATCTTGCGATTGTGATTGGCCACCAGACTGTATAATTGATCATGTGATCTAAGATCGCGAACACCCCGGATCATATGTTGACAGGAAAAAATTATGGATTGTTTGGTCAAGCAATGCAGCTGCATTCTCATGTTTTTATGCACATACATATACTGTGTTCCATTCACTGTTTTGCATTCACCAGTTCATGAATAAAATGATCACATTCCAAATTTGCATTGTGTATATTTTCTTTTTGGTGTCAATTCCCGATTGATTTTGAACCTCCCAAATGTGTTAAGATTTGACATAAAAAATCTATCCAATTTGACACGGAAATTATTCAGTTTGATACTGATGGTGTTTATTCCGATTGGATTTTTAAACCAATTTTTTTTTATTTCGGATTTTGAGTGATTTCTAAATCTTTCTGTGTCATTTCATTTGACACATTTTTCCGTGTCGTTTTGACCAATAATTTTGGGTTCCCTGCGAACTAATTTTCCGTGCAAATTTGGACAATTTTCGTGTCAAAAATTTAACCAATCTAGAATACGCGGTAAGGTCGTGGGTTCGATCCCCGCGTCGCAAATGTGTTGTGCACTTGGGCAAGGCAATTACCTTCGGTTACCTCTCTCCACCCAGGAGTATAAATGGATACCGCATATGCTGGGAATGCAAAAAAACAGACTCGCTGTTGCGGGAGGAGTGGCGAACCCCCACAGCAACATTATATAAGGAGTCTGGCCCAAACGCCAATGACAGAGAGATGGCACTCCGCCTGCGGGCGCACCATTTGCCATTTTTGATTGATTCTTTCATCTAGGCCTTATACCAAGGATAAAATCGGATAGCCCTTGGAACGAGGCTATTAGCATCGGGGCATGGACTTTTAGGTCCGTATGTACAAAAAGTTAGAGCAGGTTTAAAGTTAGACCTGAGTCAAAATTACTTTTGTTCAAATTGTTCACATTTTCTTCATAAAGTAACTAGCAAATTTCAAAGATTGAAATTTAAAATTCAAATAAATACAAAAAGCTCATTGTTCCACCAGAGGAAAATGTCTTTTCTGGTGGGACAAAATTACACTTACACCGGTGTTTAAGTTTTTTCACAGTCCAGCTACAACGGTAAAAAATAGGGCATCGATTCAGTTGACTCCTACGCAAACATTAGTTTCACTTTTTCGTTGTGTCTATGGAAGCCGGACTGGCAGACTATATTTACTTTAGATCCCGGTCTAACATTTTGTGCATACGACCTATAGTCAAATTCCAGGAACCTATTTGATTCAAATGTTTCTACTCATAAAATCTCTATTACGATAATTATTCCGCAAAGCAAAGTTTACAGGCGATCAATTAAAGGGATTAGCAGCGATAATGCGAGAGAATCGAAAAAAAATGTGGAAATGCATTTTTTAAACTTATAAATCAGGGATAAGTATGTACAATTCCAATAACTGCTTTAATATAGAAACAAAGTACCAATAGTGAACAAAAATGGAGTATTTGAAAATTTGTCATGCCGTCTCCCGCCAATAGTCATACAGCGACGGCGTCTCAAAATCTACACTAAACAGCTGATTGTGGTTTACACCAATACATAATAAACAACGATCAATAATGTTTGTGTTTGAGTTCAAACTGTATTGATCATGATGCACAATGTCACGCTTAAAATCTGTGGTATTCACCAGGAAAGGCCTTTTCGATCTCAAGTAGGAATTTAGATACGCAGTTAGAAAATTACAGACTGGGATAAAAAGACTGCTTGTCTTTAATGCACGGATTTCAGCAAACACTTGCAGGTATGTTCGCATATCATGCCAGTAACAAAAATATTGACACATATGAATTTGATTGATTTTTTTCTGAGTTTCGGATTAGCAACGTGCCGAATCCCTTAAAGGTGCAACGAGAGATTTTACATATAAGGTGTCACTAAAAAAAATAGAAGTGGTGAGTTTGCCTGATGTAAAGCTTTTTCTATCAAAAATAACCCCATTGAAAAGGATTCAGCTGAGGAAATGTTCTTTGATAAAAAAAATTGAAGTTTCTAATTCGTATAGAGCAAATACAAATTAGCCTATGTTTTGTATTGAAATATAAGCAAATCAGAATCACCTGTTTTCTGAATTTTAAGACTTTTCTGTAGACCCCAATACAAGGTAAGACATTTATGGAGGTCAGTCTATATGAAATTACTATTTGACACAAATTTGGGTGCCGTCAAAAATCTCTCGTTTGCACCTTTAATTGACTCCCAAGGATATCATTCAAAGTTTGTTTGCGAGACCATTTTCACAGCAAACAAGCAGGAACACACTTGAGCTTATACGGGGCAGCTGCGTCTCCTTCAGTGTAGACGTTGCCGTTTCAACACGTGTTGAATAGAAGACGAATGTATGGGTGCGATGTTGTGCCTTGGAGATAAAGTAGAAAGACCCATTTTTTAACAACTAAGTGCATGGAAGGTCCATGTGGACCAGGGATTTCGTTTGCGCGCGCTATGTTTTACGGCTCAATTGTTTTTGCCAATCTAAAAACACCCAAAATATTGCGAACTTAATATTAAGGCGATTATCATCAAATTGTTATGTGTCGTGTGGTGGTCGTGTAGGGCCCTGCCCATCAGACCAGGGTTGTGGTAAAAAATTCCACCGGCCAAGTGGTTTTCAGCGGGAGATCTCCCTTTTTGTTTATTTATTGGCTAGAACATCAAAATGACAACAATAGACAGAATATCAAGAAAAAAAATCCAAGTAAAAGATTTCAAAAATAAAGTGAAATTTGCCTCAGTGAGCTAGCCGGAGAAATCAGAAGGAAAATGTACCGCCGTTCACACGAGGCAAGCACAAAACTAAAAACATAACATACATATTCAATGGCCAAACTTAAACGGAAAATCAGTCAAGCATACACCCCTTGGACACTTTTGTGCCGAATGACCGTTTCCAGTCAGCCAGTGAACAACATATAGGCCACTCTCTATTCGCTCTTTTTGGGGGGGGGGGGCTATTTATCACAAATATATTAGGGCTTACAAATGCATAGGGTTATGCAAAAACAATTTTTACCTTGGATTATGTGATATTACTGCCAAACCTGGATAAAAAGACAAAGTAGGAATATCAATGTGGTTGACTGAGAAGTTTTTCATTTGAAGTGTGGCAATCAGGTAAACCACTGGGTAAGACGCATTCTGATTCACTATTTATATAGCTTTTTATAAATACATAGAAATTTAGTAGCTACGAAAATGGCGAGGATTGATAATTATTTCTTAAATTTAGTACGATTATTTCTGCAAATAATAGAAATAAAAAATGAAACACTTACAAAACATTATTTTCTTGTAATAATTGTTTATCAATTGACAATATTTTCATTGTTGCTTTTGTTTCTTCATCTGAACGAAGTGGGAGGATAATAATTTGGAGTCTCGGATCCAGATCTTCCAGCCAACCGTCCAATTTGCAGTTCTCTTCCAAGACCAATGAAATAAGGGGCTTGCACAGCTTCTTTGCATAGGAAGCTTCTGTTTAATGATAAAGACACAATTTGTTGTTATTTTTATTATGTGTCCCTGGCATAAAAATATTCAGATATAATGAAATGGACCCTTACTGAAATCACTTCCACAAATTTGAAAACAATTTGGGTGTTTACATTTTGTAAACAAAGAGAGGAGTAAATAATATCATTTTCAGTTTAAGATTCACTACTCTGAAACAGACAGCCAATGATGCTGACATTACTGCCAGCATTGTATTTCATCCGCTCACAGACCATTGCTATTGTATATTTGCTAATCCCGGCTAATCCATCTTTCACTTGTCAGATCAATACCTTACGACAATCTTGAAGTGCAATGTCTGAATGCTTTCTGATTGTGTCAAAACATGCTAAATACACTGCAAATTCTGGCAGGGATGTCAACACATTGATTTTCCCTGGCGGGAATTGCTTGAAAACATCCATTTTTTTTAATTTGTGAAAGTGATTTCAGTAAGGGTCCATTTCATTATTTCTGAAATATATTTTTCTATGCAATTGTGTGCCTTTAAATTTAGGGACACAACACTAGGTATGAAGGGGGAGTTTGTGTGGGTGCTTGTTACATTTTCTTGTTGGTAATGCTTAAAGGTAACTATTATGAAAATCTCTGACCTTGTATTTTAATTTGTGGACTTTACTTACATACCTGACCTACAGTAACAATTCTCCTTGTATTTGCCTGTCAGACAGAGCAAGACTAAGCTACATCTTTCCACGTTATCTGTCATAGTAGTGACATTACGATCTGAAAGAGCAATGATATAATATTGATGATTTTAGACTGATTTAATGGGCTCCAATTGGTATTGAAATAGGTGGATACATTAAAGGCTGATTTCAAACAGATCGTGTTTTTGCATATACATAATGTTTGTCCACATACTAAGCTCAATTCGAGGTCCTTCATATACCAAAAAGAAATAACAACTTTGTTATAAATTTTGCCACTGTTATACTCTACATACATGTTTACTGCATGAAAACGAAAAACCCGATTCATCTCTAAATTTGGAATTCAGCGTTTAGGTGACTCTCTTTAGTTCTAGGCGACTATTTTAATTTCTACACACACACAAATATATTTCAAAATCTCTGATTCACTAGATATACAAGAGAAAAGGTTATTTCGAAGAATTAAGTTGATTTTGACGGCGCGTTTGATGTTATGAGCAAATATTTGTATCACGGTGCACCATAGGCCACTGGGTTGTAATTTCTGTTAGGAGAAAGAAATTGAAACAATAAATAAATAAATAAATAAGAGGGAGAGAGAGGAGGGAGAGAGGGAGGGAGGGAGGGAGGGAGGGAGGGAGGGAGGGAGGGAGGGAGGGAGGGAGGGAAGGAGGGAAGGAAGGATTAAAATACACAATTTAGCACCTATGTGGCCATTCAGGGTGGCATGGCATCCTTCGGGTTACAATGCCTCTTGAAATTTAAATTACATAACCTACTATACCAATGTATGTGCATCTTTAGTTTTGTCACATGGCTTAGTGTGTTTTAATCTTAATCCCCGCATACTGCATTAGATTCAAAACCTCGCCAATTATTTTTGGTGGGGATAGGGTGGGGATGGACCTTGCTATCAACCAAGTTACATCGATTTGTATTGAACTCGGTGGAGCTGACTCCTCATTAATATGACAACCGGTGTAGAAGTAATTATCGTCCGGCGTACTCAAAGTCCGGGAACAATGATGAACAATAGGGCAATCGATTCAGTTGACTCTTCACGTAAGGCCAAAAACCAATTTTAAACAAAATGCGCGCGGTCTTCTGAGACAAACTTGTTTTTTTTCTTGGCCTAACATTAGTTGCACGCGTTATTAGTTTTATCTTCTATGGAGCCCCGGACTTAGGCTTCCGCCGGACTATATCTGCTTTCACACCGGAATCGGCCGATTGCAAAATGGGGCTACCTGGAAGCAGATCAGAATACTGCTTATGGTTGCGGAACAGCACCACAGACAATAGAACATCTCATCGTCTACCCACTGATGGAGCAACCATGCACAGACAAGGACCTTGTCGAATTCATTGAATCAACCAGGCGTTGTACCCTTCTCTGCCTAGAGCACATTTTACAACTGCTGTGTTAGGATCCAATAAGAAGAACTCTATGTAACTTGAATAATTATATCTTACTTCAAGCACTCACCTTCATTCTCAGTTAAGAGTACACCACATCCAGGATTTGCAAGCTTGTCTTTTAACATTGCAGCACAAGCACAGGAGTCCATCTGATAGCTTATAAGCAACTGGTAAGGTTGTGCTTGTTGAAGGAATGTGTGATCTTGTGTTTTTCTCTTTTTTGTCTCTCCTAATTCCCAGAGAACAAAATCGCTTGCTTCTCTAATGGTCTTGTCTGTTGACACCAGTAAGCATTCCATGTCTGCATAAAGGAGCAACATTGATATTAAGTTTATATTGTTCTTCTCTTTGTTTATCTGATAAGGATGCGTGTTAAAGCTTACTTTGAGAAATATGTTGTCATCATTTGGACATGACAGAAGCTCATTACTCAGGGCACTTTTATATACCTGCAATTCAATATGTGAATTGTTTCTTTGTGGAAATAGTTTACCTTGCAGCGTCGCATTCCATATTTCTTCGTTTCTCTTTGTAGTTTCCACAAAAGTCAAGCTCCATATCGTTTGCAAGGCCAGTCGCTTTTCTTCGTTGGAAAAAGTGCCCTGTAGCATGTCATCAATGACCTGTAGTCCACCAAGATTTTGAATCGCAACCTTATTTATGTCATACAGAGCAAGAGCATTGAGACCTTCTAACAATTCAAGGGCGGAATAACAGTGGCCCCCTGGCTGAATAGTTGCCTCGTGGTTGTCTGAATTTACTGCTTCTCTCAGTACATCAATTAAGAGCTTTGTATCATCTTCGTGTAGTTCCCTTCCACCGACAAATGCTTGTATAAGTACTGAATTCACCTTGGCCACTCGGTCTGATGTTTTTAACCGACGAATTATGTCAACAACGCTAGCCTTCTCAAATTCGGGACGGTTGTCCCTGCAAAGCCTGATGCAATTTTGAAAGATCCCAAGTATATTTCTAATTACTTTTCTTGCAAGATCAAGGAAATTCTCATCAGACGTGTTTGGCAGATTATCCAGGTAAGGTACGAACCACACCAAGATCAGTCACCGGTTGCGCCGAAATCTCGACAGATTCCTTCACTGTCATCAACTGCACTTTGGAATCCCGCGGACAGGATATGGAAGGTTTGGATGAGATTTTGTAGTGCTGTTTCTCTGTTATCTTGTAGTGCTATTTCTCTGTCATCTTGTAGGGTTTTTTGAAATGAACACGCTATCTTGACAAATATTTGCCGTACCCCATATTGTGTAAGCACTCTGAAAAATATAGGTATAATTCGAATCTCGGGATTCTGAAGTGATCCAAAAAAGGCATATGGAATATACAAGACGCAGCTTCTATGGCCTCTTTGCGGCTGAAATCATCACAGCCTTCCAGAAACTGAAGTAGCTGTTCCATCATTTGTTTAGCTTCTGCAGGGGTTAGTTTTATTCCATAATTGGCATCGGTCAGAATGCATTAAAACGCGTTATCTCTGTGGCAACGTGTTCAATTATTTTTTTGCGTATAACCTGTTTTCTTTATTAATATATTTGAACTTCAAAGCAGAAACTGAAACACATCCAAATGAAATTAAACAAAACACATGTTAGAACGTAAACATCCAACGAAAAAGGGAAATGAAAATCTTGTCCCAGGACAGGGTTTTGAATAGGCAGACGTAAGAATAGGTGTTCGCGTTAGACGTTTATGGTTCTTCGCAACCGTGAACTGCGAAATTTGTGGATTTGCACTCTGGTGTTGTTCTCTCTCTCTCTCCTTTTTTTAAAAAGGTAATCATTAGATTTGTTTACCATCCGTTCCTTTTGCAAGTAGACACTGGTTCCTGATTTCTGCTGTAAATGGTTTTATGTTCATCGTCACTTCCGTATCGGTAGAATCGGAAAGCTTATTTGCTATCAAATCTCCTAACCAACCGTCAGGTTGTACAGGCCCTTGTCCCAAAAAATGTTAACAATCGAGACACGGCCATTTTGTAAAAAACTAAAGACACATGGGACTTTGTTTGGTATGCACCTAAAGCTAACTAAATAAGCTCTTATTTGCTGTTTATTTCATCAAGTCCAATATGTAGAACAAAGATATGCTTGGTCAAAAAGGAGAGTAAACTTCGGATTGGTCCGATCTGCAATGGTTAAATTGTAAGATTGCGTGAAACGTGATTTTGTAACATTACTCAAACTTGGATATTGATTGTGTTGTGTTATTGATTGGCAATTGAGCATATGAAGATATTGACAATTCCCTTTTGAAACTTCATTATCGTCATAAAGTGTGAGCATTGTCTTTATGATCAGTAATACTTGTATTTTTCAAATATTAAATCAGTCAGTTCACTTTCATTAGCAGAGTTAGCTATCAAATCGCTCAAAATACACAGAATGTTAAACCAAACCAAACTAAACCACAATCATACACTTCCTTATTGGATTCCCAAGAAAATCTATGATTCCATAGGGCAGAAAAACAACAAAAAAATCACTAAAGTAACAAAAACAAAAAAGAAAGAGAAACTTCCGATAAGAAAACCTACATGGCCTAATGAAGCAGGCAGAATTGAAATAAAGACACCAGTGGCAGGTCATAACAGATCCACGCGACAAGAATGGCAAGAACTCAAGCCAACATTCTCTGTTGACGAGCAAAAGTTGTGTAGATCCAACGATGAACGTTTGGTAAAACACGGTGGCAGTGGCAGAATATCAAAGTATTTCTTTAATTAGAAAAACACTACAAAAACTAATGTTTTTCTTTTTAAGATGGAAAGAAGATGTTCTATGAAGCCAAGGATTCATGTTGCATCATGCATTCCATAGTGTTCTAAGGCAGAAATCGGACCAAGATGATTTTGGCCCTTCTAATGGAGAAGCATATCTTTTGTTTGCGTATCGGATTGGAATGAAATAAATGGAAATTAAAGGCATGTTTTATGGCTTCAAAATAAATACCAAAACAAGGACCCATGTCGTAATTTATTGTTAACAAATATCCCGTCGTCCGAACGTTGTTAACTTTTTTTTGGGACAGCCTTATATTCAGAATCCACCAGCAAAGCAAAAGACAGGCTTCTTAAGTTTAACGGCGTACGATACCTCTGTAGAAGAACGTACACATTGGAATAAAAGTAATACAATAATTAAAAGAACATAGATCAGAAAAACCTTTGCAGTTATGTATTGATGTGATTTGCAGCGGTGGCTATGGGCGGCTAAATGGGTCAAAAGGGTACAATTAATGCTTAACATTTATCGTTTGACCCATTTTCATTTACCACACGTGTATATATATACTCCCGGATATTCATATTTCTGAAATGTTTGTGTATTATTTAGATAACGCGGATTTGGTAAAAAATTACCTTTTTGTTTTGGAGCTCGTAAGTTATTCTACACTACTATACGCCTTCTGTACACTACCTTTCGTTTTTCGGAACTCCCTCAAATGCTTTTGTACTTCCGTACGCATCTTTTTTAAACACTCCTTTTTTTTAAACTACCTGGTGAGCACTTTTATAATACATACGCATTTTATGGACGACCTTTTATGTTTCTTACACCTTTTGCATTTTTACTACCTTAAGCATGCTAAACATTAATTGTACCCCTTTGACCAATTCGGTTGCTCATAGGTGGCGGAACGCCAAAGTGGAGAGGCCACTTCGCACTTTATCTGAGTAATAGTTTACTTTCGTTTCTCAGCTAGGCAGCTATGATGAGTCATCGTGTGACACCGATGAATATTGAAAGAGGGCATGACCCCTCTACTTTCAAAAGTGAAAATTGGCCCTGGCCCCCTGCCCCCAACACCCCCCCCCCCCCACACACACACACACACACACTATACTCACACACACACGCGCGCGACCTCCGAGGAATCAAAGGAACTGCGTTCTCGGTCGTTAGGCAATCACGAACTGTTATACTCCGTGTGAAAGAAACCTTTATTGTTTTCCTTTATCTTTAAAAAATACCAATAATTTGTAAAAATCTTTCTCACCAGATCGACAAGCGGAGCTTTCTTTATATTTTTCTGTTGCGAAGATGACAACCACTGCCGTTCGTTCAACAGAAGATGACATACTCGGGAGTTCCACCTCATCTAAAATCGAAACATATTAATAGGGTTATGAGTGATCATGTATATAATTATTTGATACTATTATGCGCATTTTCTTTTTAATGTCAGGCTTGTGGGTAGGGGGTGGGGGCATAGGGCCATTGGGAGCCACAGTCAATTTTGTTTAAGGGATGATTTCCAAACTCAGCCGCTGGATGACGGGTGGCTTATGTTCAACTGTATTTCATTCATTGTTTAGAAAGACACCGACCGAACCCGCGAACAACCGTTGGGTCAGTTCAGTTTCCAGAAATGCTGTTCGATTGCTGCTTTCAATATCAGTAACAGTAGGGAGTGACATTTCTTAATGGTACGTGGATAAAATCTAACTGACGCAGTCATCTGCAAATAAACAGATTTGTGATGTTATATTTTTAGGGCGATTGTGTAAAATAAACAAAGATTGTCGGAAATTCAGTAGATTAACTTAGTACAGGTTACCTCTCGGAATGAATCGTCGGATACTTTTAATGAAGTGACACGTACGAATGAAAATCACACTATTTTGTGACAATGATTATAGGGATACATGCAAAAAAACACTATAGTATGTGTTCACATATGAGAGTTTATTAGCGATTGACTAATAATATTGCAATATTGAAATAGCAATTAATACTTTGTCTGCTTGAAGTTTTATACAGTTTTATAAAGTTTAATTGAGTATTATAAAATAATAATTTGCTTCGTTAAACTCACCCATGTTGTTAGTAGCCACCGTAAAGCCCATATCAGATAGTTGGTTTCCGACCATAGTAGCCTGTTCTTTAGAATCCTCTTGGAAGCTTATCAATACATCGATTCTATCCTCTTGTTCCCGGTCAAATTAATACTTCCGCTCTGTTTATGTCCACAAGGCAATAAAAGTTCGCTATTCTAAACCCCTCATGCCGGGGAGTCCACAAATGTGGCAATCGCTAGAGGTACAAAAATAAAAACATTTTCTGAAGTAAAACCGGGAATTCAAGCCACAACACAAATCGTACACACCAAAGCGGCCCCGTGCCCATAAACAAAATGATTGGGTCCCGGCGTGGCTCTTCAGTGCACATCAGTTCCCAAACGTTTTATTTCTGTTGGGTCGTCTTTGTAGCCCGGACTACAACCCAGGGGGACTATATCTCCTTTTACACACACGGTTTTTTTCGTCCTGGTCCAAACCAAGTACAATAAGGCCTCCAATTTTCTTATATCCTGCTTATATTTTACTGCAAAATGTGATCAAAGTACACTAAGACACGTGAAAAACACTTGAACACTTCAATGTGGAAATATCTGCATACAACGCAGGGTAGTAATGGAGTTTCTAATTTTTCTATCGATAGATTTAGTTATAGGACGTAGCTAATAACTATTGCTCTCAATTACCACTGTTGTGCAGATTTAATAATAACAATATGGAAAGATATTAACTCACTTTGAAGAAGGTCTCATCAGCAATTTCCTTTCTGATTTCTTCAAGAAAAGCTAACCTCCACAAGAGTTGAGCTGCTAGTTGCTGTTCTTCATCATTGAAGTTTAGCTGTAGTATTTGGGACGAGAGCCGAGACAAAGCACCTATCGTACGGGAATTTTTAACCTTGTTGTCCTCATTAATAGCCAGATGATTAAGAACACCAGCAAACTCTTTTGATGTAAGGGAAGCACTTTCCATGATCATCAACATTTCAAGGCGATGCTCGCTCAGAATCAACCCGACACGTTAAGTAATCTACCACTAGTATAAACGCAGTCCAGGTGTTTCCAAACTCTCTTGCTGAATTTGCATCATATATGTTGCCAGCAGCACAACCGACAAATACGAACTTTCAATCTCTCTAGATTTTAGTGAAGCTTCAAAAGTCCCGATGACATCGGCTTGGGTACTTGTCGGCGATTTTTTGGATAGCTGCATGGCAATTTAAAAAAGCCCTGGTTATTGTTTGAAGATCACTGTTCCGGCCAGAAGTTGGCAATGGCCACAGATGATTTTCTGACAGTTTCTCGAGAGAAATTATCGAGATGGCTGGCACATTGAAGCATTGTTCTATACCACCAAGTCGTCCAAATTCCGCTCCAAGGGCTGGACAATGTTCGGTGAAATTCACAAATGCATCACACAGCCATATAAAAGTTAGAGTACTTGAATTCCTGAATATTTGATTTTGTAATAAGACCGCAATCTGGACAAAGATCTGGCAATAACCTTTGAGTGTAAGATACTCTGCAAGAGACTTCACCAAGGGCCTACATACTTCAGCCATATTTTCATATCTGCAACCGTAGTTGTACATAGGCCTATCGTGTCAAAAGCATCTCCCCCCACTTGCTCAGACGTGTAGTCGTTGTTTCTCCCTAAAATGTCTAAGATCTTGTCAATTTCCCCTTGTGCGTGTTCTGTAGTCCTGTTAGTGAACCTATTCGGTTCCTGCGTTCCTCAGTCGCTTGAAAACTTCGTTCAACTTATCATCTAATTAAAGAACTAGCCGTATCCATTTTCTATGAGGGTATAACAGCATGACAAGAACAATACACCAGGGTCTAACATTCATGCAGGATGCCCAAAAAGAGGTGAAAGGGTGAAGAACTGTGATTTGAAATCCTAATTTACGGGAAAAAGTATTTCCACTTAATACAATAATTAATATAGTCCCTTTTATTACTTAAGGTAGCAACCGGTTGTCTCTGCATAGGCGCACTCTTGGCTTCCAATTTTCTCAAATGATTTCTTACTTTTAACGGTAGTTCCTTTTTTCATTTCACTTTTGCACAATTGAGGCTCGTACGAAATAATTTCTTGTAATGGACAAAAGTGATTTCAATCCACAATCAATTTGCAACATTCCAAAATCAAAATGACTGAATATTAAGCCTATTATGATTTTCTTTTGCGACTTGTTGTCTGTTTTATTGTACAGTAGGTCACATCCTGGTATTCACAGTCTCGTATAACAAAACGAAAATTGCACGACCATGTCATTTTTAGAAACTGATACTAAAGACCGTATTCAATATGAAGTCAGCCACCAGACATGTGGCGGACAAGATTGCATACATTCCAGGCCTACAATACCTAAGTCTGGTCATCGATCCATGTTTAGCGATGCACAGGGTGAATGTATTGTAGTACTGGAATGCGTCTATCTTGTCCACCAACATGGCTGGCTATTGAATACGGTCTATATATAGTGCAGGCACCATGCTTACAATTGATTATATATCTAATTCCACAACACATCGTTCACTTGACAACAATTATATTGGTGTATGTTGGTGGAAGAAGGGTGTTTGAATATTTGTTTTTGTGCAATATTTTATGACATTTCTGAATTCTTCATTGCTGTATACAATGTTAAATGTCTTATATGTTCCATTAAAAATGAAATTCAAATAAACACTATGAGCTAACAAATTTTTTTTATTTTTGTAGAATTAACTTAACAATTTGGCCCTTGGCCCATTATGCTTTATTATTAAACTAAACTGGGACTGAACGTCATCCAATGGGCTATTCGTTTGCATCTATACTAGCTTGAATTTGAACGACGTACGTTTATAATACTATTTTGCAGGAATACATGGTAACAATATATTCGTTACACAATATTGAAAAACTGACGTAATTGCAAAATGAATAACTGTTAATTACTTTCACATATCTTGATTAAGAAATGGTCCCCAAGGATTTTATTTAAACTGCTGACCTGTTTATCAGATATACTCGAACAATAGTTGCCGACTGCAGGCAATTTTTTTTACCCATGCCTATAGCAAACAATCTCGTACTGACAACAATCCTTTAGTTTTTTCCACTAAAATACAATTTGGGTTGGTGAATAGTAGTCTGCTAAAGTACAATTGTCTTTTCTTTCTAAGCAACGAAAATAAATAGAAATGTTACAAAATGCATGTAAACTTACTATACTCTTCAAAGTTCCCCACCACATTCGAAACCATGCAAGTACGGTATTATAGTCCAAAAGGTCATTGTAAAGAATATTTACAAGATAATAATTCACTAACTTATGAGGTCAATAGGCCGCGAGCTTTTTGTTTAGTTATGTTTCTGGTAGAAACAATTATCTTATAGTTGCTCACGTGACCGTATTATTCATATTCTGGTTGAAATCGCTCAGTGGTCAGATACTTTCGGTAAAACAGTAACGATATACAGAGTGTCCCACAAACACTTTATCCTAAAAGCCGCCCACAATTTTATTCTCGGTGAACATTTAAGCACATTAATTTATACATAGTTAAACCAGGTATTGTTTATATTAGTATTTTTCAAAACAGCAAACCCTGAATTTTGGTCTCAAATCACCGAAATTGCTCCTAACTGAAATAAAATCTGTGGGTTTTTGTTACTTGTTAACAGTAGGTTTATTCATCTCAGGATGTAGCTTTAATTTTGCTACAATCCCAGCACAATCCTTGTACGTTTTGTACTCTAGCGCCCTCTCTTCGGAAACTAATCGTTTCGCTCACGGCCTCGGGCTTTGCCCTGGCGACACGAGCTTTAAGGGTCAACATTTGAGAGGTCTTCACAAAGACTACTGATGGAATGGTTCTTTTTTTAAATGTAGTTCCCTCATGAGCTAATTTGCCATACTTCCCCCAAGTAGAATAGCCCCCTACGCCCCAAGTAGAAGACTGTATCCAAATCTTCCATAAGTGTGGACCAATTTCAAATCGAATGACCCGTTGTTAATAGATTTGCGCTAATGGCTTGTGAATAGGAGATTAAAAAATCTCGCATAAATACGGAGACCTTCTCGAATATGACCCCCACCCCTAACGGATGAATTCCTGTCGCACAAACACGCAAACGAATATGAGTCTAAGGCTTTTATGTAATTGTAAGTTCCAGTGTTTGCGGTCATTTAAGCAAAAGAATGATGAAGGTACCACCTTGAGGAGATTCTGTGACGTAGTTCGCGGGGCCGAAGGTCACGATTTCCGCGTTATGTCGAGTTTACAGCAGTGTTTACGAATGAATTGGCGAGTGCTCTGTGGCTGTATTAAGAACTGTATACACTTCCGAATTCAAACTCCACAAGGGGCATTTCTTCGATCACGGTCGCGCATATAGTACAAGGAAATAAAGATTTTAGAGCGTCGTGCAATGTTAAATGATCGATCAGACCTTGGTATTGGAGTTATCGAGAGATAATGCCAAAGAGTTTGTGACCAATAATGACAATGATTCGGGGGAATTTCAGGTCATGGATGAACATGCGAAATGCCATCCCTTGTCCATGATTCTACAACCGGTAGGCTACGGAGGGTAATCTGCTGATTATCAAGAAATCACTGGTAGGACTTTTTTAATTATTGCCATTTAATACCTAACCAAACCAATGGGAGGCTAAATAGTGTACTGTCCACACTCCACTGTCCACATTCCTTGACTGTACTTGATAGTGTCAGTTTGTACTACTCTAATGACCGTACTAGTTCTTGCATGCCCAGGACCCTGTAAGTGGCGATGTTGGCCAGTATGTAAATCATAAGCCTCGTCCATGGTCTGTGCTTTAAAGTGACAGAGGAAAGAGTTCCCATATGCCATGGCCCCTCCCCTAAGAATTCCCGCAGCTCCCTAAAAACAAACACAGAGTTCCTTCTAGTGTAAACACCTACAACACCTTGATTTATTTATGCAATGCTAATCCCTTGCTCATCATCAACCCGCATAATGAATTAATTTCAAAACTTTAGACAAGTATCAACCAGTACAAGTGATTTAACGATGTTATACTCGCAATATCCATTTGTGTTTTCACATAAATGTTTTCCATTTTTAGTACACTGTTTTCACATGTAACAATAATTTCAACATGTAAAACCACTTCACCTTTTATACCGTCCATTGCAATATTAACTGGTCACCATAAGTTTTGACCACGCTATTTTACTAATAACTCACTGCAACAACTACCATGTTGGTGTCTTTATTTCAGTCTTCATTTAATCCCCATCACTTCCCCACATACTTTATCCTAAGATCATGCCACCCCAATGTTTATAAACACATATTACCACCCAGGAGTGCAATGGTTTGGGGTGTATCATATTATAATTGGGCTGTTTTGATATTAGAGTGTAATCGGTGCGCATGGCTATAGAGCGTATAGCTCTGTAGCCATGTGGCGTATGTTCAAGGGTATTATTGTTGATGAGAGATTATTTATGCAGGGGGAAGTTTCTGGAGTTTTGAGTTATGCAGAGGTAATTTAAAGAAGCATAATTTTTGATGTGAACTCATATTTTTTTTCTTATTATCATGATAGTACTAAGATCTTTTTGAACAAAGGTTTAAGAGATGATTTTTTAATGTCACTGGGACGAGACTGTCATAGTAAATGCCATGTAGCAGTTTCATCACAAATTACCGTTTGGAATCCCCAATGCCCAAATCGTGCAGATCGTGTCCTACCCTCCCGTACAGAAAACCCACATGTATAGTCTCCCATCTTGTATCGATTACGCTGTGACAACAGAGATACAAATGCTTGCTGCTTTGCCGTATTGTATTATAAACGGAAACGAGATAAATAGTTTGGTGTCACGTGGTCAGGTACCATGTCCACGTGTCATTCATAGATATCAGTTTGCTCTTCGGGGCTAACGATATATATAAATCCGACTATGTTAAATCAAGGTCTTTACATGCCCTCTGCCCAAAGTCTATTATTTTTTTCCACAAGAAAACCTTTATTATGTCAAACAGTACAGAATTTACCTTTTCCTACTGATTCAAAACGCCGTCCGATGACGATAATCGGTTGTTGTTTTTTTCCAATGTAGGTAACGTACGTCCTTTTTTACCTGAATGGGTCCCCCCGAAGCAAAATAATAAACCACTCAATGCCGTGACGTCATCAATCTTTATTTTCCAAAAATTGGCTGTTATTCCCTAATAAAAATTCCCTTTTTTAGATTCAACATCTGTAATATTGTTCTTTAATATTAATAGTCAATCGTCCCCAGCATGAATGTGTAAAAGATGGGCCATAAGTCTACTATCAAACTGAAAACAAAGTCATCCGCCCTACTAACCCTTACCGTGGACTGTATGATCAAGACGGATACCCGTGTTAGTTCTAGCAGGATTACAGCCACTTGCTCCGCGGCTGTCGGGGTTATGCGTCCAGTCCACTCATAAGAACATTTCAGCGCACCTACTACTCTGCAACTATCAAAGCCCATACTATTTTGAAACAACCGATTTAAAAACCACTAAGTTTCGTAAATCAGTGTTGTCCCAATTCTGCAAATTCTCTCAAAAGTGTTTACATATCACAATTTTTTTAAGATATTATTACTACATATCTTGTATAAAACTTGGTGAAAACTGCGTTCAAAGCAAAGGGCAAATAACAAAAATGGCGGCCATACAGGCGAAAAATGGTCAAAATCCACTTGACACACACGTAAGTCTATGGACAACCATTCTGTTTACAGAAATCATATCCATTGCGTGAACTTAACAAACTACTGCACGAAAAAGCTTTTACCGGACACTCAACATTTATAAAGGAGTCTAGTTTGCGCCGGGAACCGCTACTCCATGGCGATTACACACGTCAAAGAAGCTGAAACCACCAACAATCGATGCACGACGTGTTAATTACGAAGTCACACCATGCATAATACATGTGTGTGATCTATTCCAACCAATTGCTGCTCGGGGTCATGCATGTACATTCCGTGGAAACCCGGAAATCGCATGCGCTGTGGCACGAGGTTTCCGCTAGCCATGTGAAGTTTGATGAACAACACGGATTTCGGAAACTAGCAAACTGTATAATGGAAACAATGTCATGGATGGGAATATTTGGTGAAGTGTAATTTTACCTTGTGCAGATTGTCCCCCACTGTCACAGCATAAAGACGATGTCATTACTAAACCACTGACATTTGTTCATGCTATATGGACTTCCGATCTAGTGCACAACACAAATTGTACTACGTTTCTAGGAATTGTTTAGAATGAAATGAATTTGAGCTTGCCCAGGGCGTAATCTGTTTTGACCTTTCTGTGCTTTGGGTATAAAGCTAACAAATGACCTCAACAATGTATTCATATATTAGAGTACGCGCTTTTAGTAATTGATCAACAAATGGTTGTGAAGAAGTTACGTTGTGTGATCCTAACACCTTCAGTTTGTGTTTAACCGTTTGAAAATTGAATGAGAGAATATCTCACAAAACAGTGAACTGAACTTGACATGGCCTATTAACTAATAATTAATTTGATTGCAAATGGGGGAGCATTTTAAATTGAAAGATACCTGCATGTTTTTTCTTTCCAGACTGATCTAGACTCTGCTTGTACTTTTCGTGAAGTTTGCATGGTTGGGGACAAGATCATAAAGAAGAAATATGCAATTGCAGGAGCCGTTTTATTTTTAATTTTAACATGAAACTTGAAATAATTTGAGTGTCTTAATTCTACCGTTTTTGGTTATTATTAAATTACCAAGTCCCATGACGGGGTGCAGTGTGTTTCACTATGTGTGTGTATCCATCTTGGATATAATTCTTGACCACCAACAGAGACCAATAGACTTACGTGTGTGCAAAGTTGTTTTTGACTTTTTTTTCTCTAGATGGCGGCCATTTTGTCAGGTCAAGCTTTGTTTTCACACGCCGTTTTCACCAGGTCCAAACAAGATCTTGTAGTTAATAATACCTTCAAACATTTTGGATATTTTCTACCACCACTTTTTGAGAAATTGCAGATGAAAAAGTGTAACCCTTTTTGGACCACTCTGTACATCTCCCAGAAACAAAAAGCGTGTTTCGTGTCCCAACATAACAAATTAATTAGTGACATGGTCTATAGTGATCTAAAATACCCTAACCATATGATCAATTGTTCCAAGTAAAAGCAACCCCATAATCTAAGTGATGTACAACCAACCTGCCAATTGCCATTGCCATCAATTAACGAACCACAAAACTATAGTCCAACAATCTCCCATCCAGTGACGTCAGCCCAGTTTAAAGGATAACAGTGTTTAAAAACGCACAAGCGTGATTCCGATACAGCGTAAGCGTGTGCGATCAAATACTACATTTCTATAACACTCAACAAATATCTGCAACCAAATATCTACATCACTTGCACGAGATAGCAACATGGACCATGGGTAAATATACGTTTTGCAATGAATCTGAGCGTTGTCCTTTTGTTAAATGCATTTCTTGTCTAAATTCATTTTTTGTAGCGGTTGTAACAGACAAACAACCGGCCTTTGAAACAGCTACAGGGTTTCTTTAGTACTTCCTATATACGATCTTACAACAACAGAACCTTTTACCCACAATTCATCAGTAATATTTTAACACTTAACTGCTGTTTAATGTTGAATAAACGGTGATAAGGGATGGTCCCAAGTCAGAAAACGGACTTTTAATAGGATGTTTCCATGAAATTGGTTTGTTCACGTATTGACTACCCAAAGAATTTAATGTATGAAAGGAAATTTGAAAACATTGATCGGTTGGGAATTAGTTGGTTGTGGCGAACATCTCTAAGCGCGCAAAAAGCGGGTCACTTTCTTTTTTATTCTTCTCGTCCATTAAAGCCCAAATTGATTATAAAGATAACAATAGGGGATTGTTTTAGTATGTTTTTAGGATTGTTATTGGACCTTTTTTTCCGCATTATATTATTTGCAAACAGACTGAAGAATCATTGCATCATTTCAGTGTATGCATGGACAGTTGCATAGAATTAAAAATACTACGTGTGCTCAAAATCATTCTCGCATTTCCAATACGTGCCGCCACAAACGCTCGCCACGAGAGGCGTGTTTTCCAATGCTCATGGGAAAAAGTAAAGCAATTCAACAATCCTGCGTAATACAAAATAACACAGGAACACTTCAACCTGTCATTTTAGTTTGTCAATATAACTGGGTCGGTTGGGCGTGCGAATGGCATACTGAAACGGCATTTCAAAGTAAACCTTTGCTTCTTTTCAATCACACAATCTCTTTCGCTTAGCTCCATGGAAGTGGACGCCTGATGTCGATCTTGCGGTCAAAAAGTGGACTGGAAGGGAAACCGCTGGAGAGAATGCGAGAATTGGGGGGGGGGGGGCAATGTCACATAGTCCAGTATAGTATGCAAACATATTATTGAAGTTCTACTATAAATACCAAACTGGAACTAAATCAATTCAAGGCAAGCGTAACACATTTTAGACCCTGTTTGGTTATTGCGTTTGGAGTAGGTATCATCTATTTGTACTGGAAAATGTAGTTTCACTTTTAAGTGCATAAGGTGTGGTTCAAAAACAAAAAATGTGGACCAAAGATTCCTGTTTTGACCATGCCGTTAATTTGACGCACGATACTTTGCCATTTTACTTGAACATTTTCGTACGTAATTGTTGAATTAACAATCTCTGGACTCACTTATGCACCAACTGGACGGTCTTGACACAATTCTTTCTGCATACATGTGCCCTTTGACCTTGATGGCATGTAAAGTATAAAGCAATGAAATGATAATAAATTAATACTTGTCATTTCCACTTACATTCCGATATGTAAATACCTAAAATATGTCCAGAATCTATTTCCTGTAGATGGAATGGTAAAATACGTGGTTCGAAAAAAAACAGGTCTCATAACAAATCCTACAATGTTTTTCAATTCTACTTTTTGGTTCCAAATATCAATTTGCTTTCAACTCTGTTTAAATATTAACGGTCATGTTGCCTCTCTGATAGTATCCTGACCTTTAATGTCACACTTATATAGTTCGAGTAATTCATTTTTGTTTATTATATTCCTCATAGCGCTTAACCATTTTGGTTTTCGTCCATGTACATAGGAAACCCCGCAAATAGAAAGTGTAAATTAGATTTTTACTATTTCCAAATTGACAATTTTAAAAGGTGTCGGATTGGAAAACCTGTGCACCAACTTTAGATCCAAAACTACTCCATAAACTTAATCAAAAAAACTCCAAAAGTGGATTAGTATTCTTTAGTGTAGGTTCACGGTGCAGTTTTGGCATTAATTTGAACAATTAAATTTTGGGTTTTCCCTGAAAATCCGAATCTGAATTGATAGGCAAAGTGCCCAGGCAAAATTCATACACCGTATAGTCTTATTGTCTCGTGACGGCAGTCCGGAGAAGCCCCCAAGTACTTTCTTTCTTACACCCTGCAGAAGGATTGATCCTTAGTATCAGCACCACTTGTTATCGTCAGCTGCTGAACAGAATCCGAACCAACAGTATCTGGTGTAAAACCTTGAATTGAAATAAGAAGAAACCCGTAGTTCAAAACCTAAAAAATCTTAAAGGCAGTTAGCATGCATCTCTTGGATTTTTTTCAATTAAAAGGAAATGATATAAATGGTATATCATAATTATGTCCGATTTTATCAGGGCTCACTAGAGTATTAAAACGTTAGCCTATTCTACGGAATGTTTAATCGAATTAAAAACACAGCTTCTAATTATTATTTGAAACATAACCCATATCTTTCAAGTATATCAAAGAACATATAATATTGTCCAAAAGTCCTGGATTAATAAGTCCACTAAAATGTGAAACTTTGCTGGTAAAGTTAGTAAAATTAAAAACATATAATTGCACAACGGTCACATAGCTGGTAAGACCACTTGAAAAAAGAAAAACTTCTAGACCAGCGACACGAGTCTCCAATTATTAGGGGTTTTTTAGTGTTTCAAATGATCTATTTCCAAGATTTTTAGTATACAATCGATTGGTACTCGGATATTGTCAATCTCCTAGTTCATGTTGAGCTTTCAGTGTGCCCCTCTTAGGCAAGCGGACTAGAGGTTGAAAATCCACAAAAGCGGCATGGTCCCACAACATCAACATTTTGTTAGAAAGTTAATAAACAACAATCGCTACACCTGTAAAATCCTGCAATAATTTGCATTGGTGAATATGAATTTTTTTTTTACTAATTTGCATGCATTTTTGCATAAAGGGTGTTCCAGAGGTATTGGGGGGGGGCATTTTTCTTCTGTTACCGTAAATTCAGGAAAGCTACTGACATCCTTTTTTTTGCTAATGTTGGAATTTTACTCTAATCACATAAAGTAGAAGTTTTCCAAGTTTAGCTTTTATAAATTTGTTAACCTAATTTGTATTTTTCATGCAAAAATACGTTTTTAAACAGTTTCGGAGTTTTTCGGCGAGTTTCGTTAATTTTTCTTGCTTCCAATAAATTAACCTTTGCATTTTTCTTTCTTGTTCCAACAAAAAACACGTTTATGACAGTCTACATACACTTGCAAATTTGAGCACCAGAAACAACACGGTTGTTCATGTTAATTCAACAAATTCTACTGTGCCTTGTTTTCCTTATTTTTGGTGTAGTAAAATACCAGCCAGGCTGCTGCCTGTTCTAACTATGTACACATACACATACACACACCGTCTTATTTCTGGTCACGCTCTTCCCCTTACATAACAGGACAATTCTCGCCATTATCAGAATACCCACAAATGGCCTTCGTTGTCGCAAGCTGTTTTCTATGATAAAGAACTTTTAGGTCCTCTCTATTTTCTATAGGTTTTCCCGGGTCAAAATCGTACTTATTTCATTCAATAAGGTTTATAGTATTTCAATTCGTGATGAATTTGATTGCATAGCCATACCCCGGTATCAATGTCCTACAAAATACAAATCACTTTCATTTTTCAGCCCATTCATTTCATTTTGGTGTATTGAACTTCGTTTTTAAGCAGCGGAATCTTTCCTTTGCATTGAATTTCGTTTTGGGTTCAATCAAAGTCGTTTTAATCCAAACACTTGTCTAATAAAACGCAAGGAATTTGATAAAATGACATAAAAATCACCCTGTAGGTCGTCAGTCGCAACGTAAGCTACTTGTTTTTTCAGGTTTCGTTTATGTTTCATTCAATTTACATTGTTGGTCATTCTATTTGATAAAGTGAACAATCTTTCAAACCGTGTAAAGTGGTAATAAATCTGATCTTAATTATATATTCCCCCTTTCTTTTTTGTTAGCTTTCGTTATCTTGCTTTGTTTTGTTGTTATTTTTGTTTGTTTTTTTTCTTCTTAGGATTACAAAATGTTACTGCAGTTTAACCTAAGAAATAGAACCCTACCATGTCCACACCATATCTTGCATTTATTTTTGGGGAATGAAATATTCAAGACTTCTCCCTGTCGATGTCCTGCCGAAACAGTCTGTAACATACCAAGGCCTACAACGCCTAACCCTAACCCTAACCCTTTAAAACGTGGTGCATAATTTTTGTTTTAGAGTTTAACAATGTTTAATTCCTAAACACTCTTGCATCTCACATGTATAAATCACTCCCTGTCAATCCCTAAACATGTTTAGATTTTAAACCTGTCAGTATAGGCGTTTAGATTTAAGCAGCTTTCAAAATGTTAGAAACGGTGGTGCAAAATAGTGTTTAGAAAAGTGTTAATTTCTTAAGCACTGTTGTTGCATGTACATAACCATTACGGCAGTAAAAACTATTTTTAGGATAAAATCTTTCTGCACTAACTTTGCAAACACACCATTTTAAAATTTCCAAAGCCTAAGCCCCACACAACAGTTTTTACAGTGACTGAGGTATGCTGTTGTACTACAATGCAAGTATATGAACTATCTGTAATTGTTGATCTTTTTGGTTTTTCAATATATGGGGTCACACAGCATTTATTACATTATCTGAGTTCCTTCCAAGAAATTTATACATATTTGCTAACATCTAAGGCCTATAACCATATCTTCCTACCCATAATTGCGTCTTAAATGTATTGCAGCTGTTGTAGATTTGAACGAACGAAAACGAATTCCTTCCACAAGCAACAACCTTTAACCTGTCACGCTTGCTTTTGAATAACCCTTCTCCTAATTCCGAAACCTTGTTCATGGAAATTTGAGTGACATTTCGGGAAATTGGAGGACCTTATTAGGCGATTGGATGTTCTATTCATGTTATTGCTTGAACAATTTGCGAATTTGAATTGAGTTATATGCAAGTTGGAAATATCATTTTAGAGTGCCGTTCAAATTCGCGCGAAATCGAATAATCCAAAAGGTAATTCGAATTAAATTACCATTGAAATTGACCGGGAAACCTATATTTTCTTTCCCAAATTTTCACCATCGTCATATGAATGTAATTAGTGATTGATTGCAAAACGTTCTTCAATATTTTTCAATTACTCCTTGTCATCCACGCAAAGTCTTTGAATTAAACATAATACAAAAGAAAAATTATAAAAATAGAACGGTAAATTAACGTGAGTTCCAAAGGAGACATCGGATTATGTCAAATTTCACTTTGAAAAGGCGGTACAAAACAAAATAAATTCTCAGATAATTTTCATCATTAAAAACCCCAGGCCTATCTCTAAATTTCTTACTTAACAGTATTCTAATTGAATTCTATCAGTTTAGATTAAACATGATATAACGCATTGAAATATAAATTGTAATAGATTAGAAATTTAATCTAAATCAAATTTTTCCATCCATTTTAGTCTACGAAATTTAGAGATTATAAAGGAGGTAAGCGGCGGTATTTTGATCCTCCTTTATTGTTTATATACTATATAGCAAGACCACGTTTTAGAATTCGAATGAGTTTTATGATTTTTCTACCATCAGTTTTTAAACCAATCTAGATTGCTATAATTTTTTTGTACGGATCCGACAAGACAAGGCAAACCCCGGCTCCCTTTCTACAAGTCAATTACAAAACAATGAAGAAGAAGAAATGAACAAAGAATCACCATAGCTGTGTTTTGCACAAATACGACCAAAACAACGGTAATTAGTATGTTGGTTGACGGATAATGATGATATAAACTTTTCCTTCTCAAGAAGATTTTACTTTTTAAAATAAAGCTGCAGAAAACATATTATAGGCCTTCAATTTGGCGAGCGAATTAGAGTCGCCAAGATTTTGAAAATTTGTCCAAATTATATCTTTATATAGCGCCTTTGCCTACATTGTGAAGGCGCTCCATAAATCTCAATGATTAATCATATTATGATTATTTAAGGAACGACTTTTGAATCATACATAATTAACACCATATGAGACTCATCATACGCGAGTCTTGGTTTCTTTATTAATTATTTTGGAGCTATGTGTATAGGGACCAGCTATTTGAGAGTAATAAAGAAAACCTTTTCTTTCGGTGGAAAAGCGGAAAACCGATAGAATGTACAATGATAAACACAGGTTTCAATTTGAGATTTTTTGCATCAAATTGTTCTCAACCGAGAAATACGGCTTAAAGATTGAAAAAAAAAAAATCAAAAGCCGTGTGCTGATCCCGAATTTGAAAAAAAACATTTTTTCAATGAAATAAGCGGTTTATCGATTCGAAAAACTGGGAGGAAACCTGTTGTTCGATTAAAGTTTTTTAAACTAAAAGGTTTCATATCGAATTTGGTTAAAGTTAAAAGTAGTTTTTCGCAGGTTAGGTTTATCGATTTGAAAGTACAAAAACTAGCTACAGGAAAACATTTATTTGTAGAGGTTGTTACATTGCTACAAAAAAATTACAGTGCCAATTTACAGGAAAATACTGTAAAAAACTTACAGTTTGGACTGTAATTTGCGAAATACAGGAAAAACTGTAAATTTTATGTCTAAGTTTGCACTAGGCTATAAAGACAAATCAAAAGTGAAGACATTTATTCGAAAAGTTAATGAGTAACAACATCATTTATACACGATTATGATTTTTCAATTATACCATTAAGTACTAAAATTACCAGGGGAAAAATTACTGCTAAAATTATAAGGAAAATCGGGCAGGAATCGCTGCCAAAAAACCCGCTAAAATATAGCTTAACAGGTTATTCATTCAAATTTACTGTATATTTTGCCAGTTGAGGTATACATTTTACAACGCAAACTGTAAATTTTACAGTAATGCACTGTGGTAAGCAATGTGGATAGGCCTACTTAAGTTAGGGTGTTCGTCAGTGCTTTTGTTCTCCACAACATCAACAATCTCGGTAGAGAACTCACCAATTATGTTTTTAAGATTTTGATTAAGTAATTTTTACAGTATATGAATTTTACTGTAATTGTTGGCAGAATTGCCTTCAGGATTTTACGATAAAAATGTTACAGTACCAAAAACAACACTTTTTCCCCTCCCCCCCCCCCACACCCAACACCACCTCCTTTTTTTGACGTTGTTGCACCAGAGTCAACGTATGTACTCATAGCAGGGACCATTTTTTTCCCTGCACAACGGGTTATCGCTACCTAAAAAAAATGCTTGTTGTTACTGACAACAAACGTTTTTCCTCTATCGTGTGGCCTATCTGGGCCACACACCAGCTCTACATAATAACAATTTGGATGTTTTTATGATACTAAGCAAAAAAAAGATAGAGTTGTTCATCAACCTCGGCCTTAGCTCCAAACCATTATAGGCGGAGAAGAAAGAAAAAAGGTTTGTCGCAGGCTTCCGAGTGCACCGGGGTACAAATCACAATTGTTATCGCGTTTCTTCCTTTTTAAGGTTTTCTAGAGACTAACTGTTTTTTGGTGGGGGGGGGATTGCGCTCAAGAAAAAAATAGGCCGCGAAATAAAGGTCTAAAAGTGCCCAAAAAAAGAATTTCCGCGTGGGCGGTTATTTTTGCTGACTAACAAAAACGCATAGAGTTAGGGTTTGTTTTGGGCTGTAGGAAGCCCGCGAGACATGCTTCTTTTTTTCTTCTGCCAGGCAGAGATGGGTGAATCCTGAATGACCAAACCCTCTGCAGTGGTACCCAGGTCTTAATTGTGTGTACACAGCCCATCTATTGTTACCCTTCTCAGCGGTTACTGATACGTCTGTTGAGTTCAAGAGTCTCATATTTCCATACAAGGCCATGGTCAGTGATATGCATACCCTACTTGCCCACCACTATGATAGGGACATTCCCTGTTGCACGAATGAGATAGTCCTAACCTAAAGGTAAGTATGTTGAACAGTTTCTGATTGGTTGGGTCGATGCCATAAAATTTTGTTGACAAAAATTAAACTGTAGAGAATGTCTTCTATAGCCAATTTATATCCAAAATCATACTTCCAATGTTATAATATACAATTGTGGTACAGAATACATTGTTGTGTATCTTTTAACATGATTTTTTTCTTTTCGCATGGAACTATTTCATAGCAGATTAATATTTCATGAGTGCGTAAACAGGCACAACTTTGGTACAGCAATGTATGACAGGTATTACTACACACTAGTGATTTGGCCTTTGCACTGATAAGAAGGTCCCTTTAAAAGGGAAGTTTGGTAAACTGAAGCTTGGTCCATGCCAAGTGATTTCGCCTTCAAAATAAGACCAGATGTATCAGAAAAAGTAACATGAAACTGATGTTTTGTTTCACAATAACGGTTGATCATTATGATTGATGCCTTGCATAGTATTATTAAAATATAGTGTACAAACTCAATTTGTTGTTCATTCACAAATTGTGCACTAAATGCAGAAGATTGTCCTTTTTAAGGACTCGTCTTGGCTGGGTTATAAGCGCTATGCGTGTTTTTTAGTCAAAAAGCCTACGCGCCTACGTGAAATTCGTTTATTGAATTTTTAGGGGACGACCTTTTATTTTTCGTCTACTTCGATGCCATTTATCTTGATAATTTTTTTAAAAAATGTTTATAAAATATCTTGAAAATCTTTAAAAAAGGAAATGTCACTAAAAATGTGATTTTTACGCCTATATGCGAGCGGGAAATGAGCCGACCTCTTCTCGGAAGCCTAAGCTCATTTGGTTTGAGGTAGTAATAATCTCAAGATGTATCGAAGATCTTTTTTTTTTTGGGGGGGGGGATTTGTCCCGAAAATGATTTAATTTTTTTTAAGGTGTATACCTTTTAGACACGGGGTTTGATTGCCGCGAATGAAAGTGGAGACCGATACCAAATTGTCGACTTTAAGCCAAAAAATTGATCGTTTGAATGTCACAATCTTCAAAGAACTTTTTGGATACCAATTTCTCTTGATAAATTTACCAAAATGATTACATTTTATATTTTGTTAATTATTACAAGAGTAAAGTTTACCCCAAAAACCTACAAAGTGTTTGAATTTCAATCTTATTTTTGGAGTGAGCCCTGTTTAAAAGTGAACTTCAATCTGGATTTAAGAAAATATGTGATCCCGTTGGATTCCACATCCATATCGAATCCACTTTTGGCCCTGAAAGAGTGTGACCCGTTGTTTATATTAAAGTGTTGTTTTGATTGAATGACCTTTACCCCATCTGGAAAAAAAAATCTATGGTAATTTTTAAATCCGTTGTGAGTATGAGAGATGGAAAGTGATTATCGTAAATATTAGAATCCGGATCAAAATTAATATTGGGATTTTTCGCTTGAAACCAAATACCTTTTAGTCAATGAGAAAATGTAGCTTCTTCAGGACACTTTTGAACAACTCGTAAAATCTGGGGTTGGGGAGGGGGTGATCTGGGTGATATTAGAGATCATTGCCAAGGACCTTTAAACAATACAGTACGGACAAGGGTGGAATCAAATGGCGTATTAATGGCCTACATTGCACGTCCCATTCTAAAAAAAACTCTTCGTGGATTGCGGACTTGTCTCGAGCACTATATAATATAGCCACCAAGCTAATAAGGGGCCCTAGTTAAGTCGAAATCTGTTGGTTCGATTTCAGAATTTGGGGAAATCCGCACGATTGACAATATAAAGGAAACTGGTACATTTGCATTATTCGGACGACTTACTTAAATAATTTTTTCAAAAACTTAATTTGAATATTTGCTTTTAGACAAATGAATACGCCTAAAACAGTTTGTTTTTTGTGTAAATAAAGTAATTTTGTAATTAAAATGACTACGGAGTAGTGTGCACGGTAGGTGCACAATGAAACCCATTTAATAAATCATCAGAGTTTGTGTATAAATTTTCTTCTGTAAAACCATTTAAACGGGACTTTATTAGTTATGTAAGGGTGCAAATGTTCGATTTATAGTAGTATATAAATTTTACTATTAAAACAAAAAACTTGGTAGTTAGAATAATTTGGAATTTACCAAGAACCGTTCTTAAGGGTGATATAGGATCATAAAGCTAACGACCACCTCTGTTTCTAAAATTTGTGAAGAATCACATGTGACGCGTGTTAAATTCACCTTTCCCCGCAGCAATTGCTACAATATCTTCAGTAAATAAACTTTTTTTTTTAGAATTGGGTCATATGCCGTTTACTACTAACTGCAATAAAATTAGCAATCAAATTATTAGCATAATTTACATTCTACAACACTTCGGCCTACGCATCACTGCAATAAAATTATGCTATAATTGTATTTATTAATTTACTCAGATCTAACACACTTCGGCCTCTCGTATTTATATTGAAATAAAAACCGTTGAAGTAATTTGGGCTAATAAAAGACACCAATCCAAACCCTAAGCGGCCTATGCTAACCGTTTTTAACATCTACACCAACAAAATTAACACCGTAAAGTGTTTTAGATTTGTCACAGTTTTTAAGCGCCTAGACGGGTTTTCATTCAAAACAAGCACCAATCAAAAAATACGTTTGCAAAAGGTGGGTATTACTTAGACCACTGCTCCTATAATCACTACAAAGCATTGAAATCAGCATCGTTTTTCCTCCATTCTAAATCAGAGCAATAATAACTTCACCTAACTTGAACGCCTTAACAGCGTTTTAAACACTGTTAATTGTGCCACAAAGGCAATTTATGCAGCTAACAATATATATAGTGTTTAGTGTGTCCTAAACACATGACGTCATGCGATGGCGCCGTCTTTATAATCTAAACACCTAAACTTCAATGTCAGGAATGTGTTTATAATCTAAACATCTGAACACTAATGTTTAGGAATTAAATACTTAGAACATGTCTCAAAGTGAGACAAAATAGTGGTTTAGATACTGTTCAGACCCCAGAACCATGCGATTACAGTTTTGAAAACAACATTGAATAACATATATTAGCGGAACTCAGTTTCCCTATTTTTAATTACGTGCATCATATTATTGAGTATTACGTTAATGATGGCCCAAAACAACAAATATTCTATTTCAAATTTACTCCTATTAGCTACGTGTAGAAATTGGTGTTTGCCGTTAACTTTGGTCGCAAGAATTTAAATTTTGACATGTTAATGTCACCCTATTACAACAAACAATGTTCGTTTTCACACGGAAAGCCATCACCAACTATCTGTATTCCAAAAGTACTTCATTTGAATCCGACACAGGAAGCCATTTTAAAACACCAGCGAGCGGTATACAGCTTACTGGATATCAAATAATTTTAATAACCGGTGACAAGCCATATTATTGGCTAATTGTAGCATATAATACCGTTTTCCTCCTTCCGAATGCGAAGGTCAACGAGGAACAAGTTTATAACCCTACCAGAAATGTTAATTGGCTCTTTCGTTATTTATTTACGCCAGTATGGCACGTGTTTTTTGCTTATTCTCAGTTAAAGGTGCCGTGTCATGGCGACGTTAGTTCCCGTGCCGGACACACATAGCAACGCCTATAGGTCAGTCATCGTTCTGCTTATGGTAGCAACGGGTTTATAGCCAATCACAACCTTGCTTTTATACAGCTTGGTTATTTGTCGAATGACAAAGCACCTTTTTTGTCGCATTTTATTATGGAATTATCATTTCGCTTCAACATTCACTGTAAGCCTTCGACCGGAGAGGATCAAAAATTTTCTTTGAGCCCACCCACCTCTCCCAATATAGTGTAGTCGATAGTTGTTAAGGTGGCTGTGAAGTCAGGAATTCAAAGGAGCTGTTTTGCCGTCGGATCTTCTTAATTGTTGTTCCAACATATATAAAAGTATACATATTGAGAAGGAAATGACTCAAGAGAATCCAAATATGATAATATTTTCCCCCAAAATACGTATGTTTTACTAGAAACTCATAAAAAATGGAAGAGTTTCATGGTTTTTTTTGGTCCCTATAAAAAAAAAATATAGAAGTTATAAAAATGTGCTTGTTCGTATTTGTATTACAGACTCATAGTTCTAGGGTCGGATTTCCCCTTTTCAAATTCTGCCCTACTATTATCAAATTATTTGCCAAAAAAAAGCAAAAACGCGCGTGTATCAATTTGGAACAACGCCAAGATTGTTCAGAAGGTTGAAATAAATCACGATTTTTACCAAAAATGAATGAAAATACCGACCCTAGATTTTGATCTGAATCTTACGATGGCATTCATTCTTACCTGTGCTGATATGGATTTCGAGTAGTAAGTGGGAACCGAAAATCACGAATTATAGCGAAAGTGAACACAGAGAAAATTCGCCCATTTTGTCCAAATATTGTCCCATTCCGCTACAAAATATAGCCTTATCCAAACACAAGCAAGCGTGTCATCTCTTATTCTTCACATGCCCTTCTGCACCAAGTCAAATTGCTTCAGGGATACTTATGATCAAAATTCTACAATTTATGAGGCTAAAATGAGGGAAATTTAAATCCCATTCTGTTTGCAAAAAGCAACTCACGTGGGCAAACATTTTAACAATGCTACAAGTTACCATGAGTGTGCGTCATATCGAATCATGCATCAAGGCGTTTCTGATTCGCTCCTTACATTTCGCGCGCGCCGGAATAGCACAGGCGGTATTGCGTAATACGCGAAATTACCCGCCCTTTGCAGTTCAGCCAATGTGATTGTTCTTGGTCAAAAATGCGTAACATATAAAAGTAAATGACAAAAATTAAGAAACAAATAAATATATATAGATCTTAAAATATATGGAAAGAAAAACATGTTAATGCCGTGTTTTACGTTAACATGAAAAAAACTAAAAATATTTTTCTTTTTTTAAATTAAACTTTCTTAAAATGTTAATTTAGTATATCGATGGGAGGATATTGTAGTGTTCGAGTGTGATTTGGTTTACAATAAAATGGTAATAAGTTTCATTATTAGCATTATGTATTATATTAATAAGCTGAAACATATAATAATTCTTTAATTCTAGTTTACTGTTTTGATTTAGAAACTCAACTTCAGATATTCTAATTTACAGTACTGATAACATTTAATTTTAATCGGATAACTCTTCATGGCACTTCCTTGTGAGGAGGCTCACGTACCTCGTGTGAGTCAAGTGGCACAAACATTTTTATTTATCTGAATAACTCTTACAGGAACTTCCCCTGTGCGGAGGCTTACTAACCTTTTGTGAGTCCAAGCTGGCTACAAACAAATATTTAATATAATAATAATGTATATTAGCGTTGTTGTAAGGCTTCAGCCTGTAGCTATTTCGGGCTAATGTTAGGTAGCGCGCCTTTGTCAATATGCGTTATTCACCCCTGCTTTTTATTCAATGTTGCTATTTTGCTTAATGACTTAGGTAGCTCGCCTTTATTAAATGCGTAATTCACACTTGCTTTTATCAATGTTGCTTATTTGATTTGCCTAATTTGAGGCAGGTTCCCCTAAAATGTAGTGGGAAGCCCTTCCATTAGTTATGATTGTTTGACTTAATATTGCTTGCCCCCTCAAGTTTCTTCGGACGCTCTTAAGACTCGGTAATGAGTTAAGGGGACCAGCCGCGATGCCTATGATAGATTTTACGGTGATTTTTATATACTTGCCTATATACGTAGGCATAGTATAGCTTTGCCTGCTTTGCTGAAGCCTAGACGTTATGAAATTATGAATAATGATTGATTACAGTACATGTACTAGATGTTAATGCACATAAATTTGATCTTGATGGCTGACAACATGGCCGCAATTAAAAAGTTCGTCGATGGTTGCTGCATGGTTTATTCTTGTGTAACGGTAATGGGAGTTGGATAGATCTAGAGTTCAACCAAATAGTTTGAAGGGGAAATGAGAAAAATACCAGTTTTTATTAAAAGCAAAATCTTGGCTTCTTTGCATGGGGTGAGTGGTGGGGTCGAGGCAGTGCAGGATCGGGTGGTAACCCTTAGATTCTGTTTCCGGTAGGCACAAGTCTCATGGTGATAGGGGTGGAAAGGTTACATATGTACCCCCTTTAAAAATTGTACAGGAAACAAATTATTTTTGTTTTTTAATTTTTTTATGGCATACCAAACAAATACCCAAGCCTAAGGCCCAACACTAAAACATATTGTTAAATGTAGCACTTCAAAGAGGGGTACATATATGGAACACTCTTGCCCAGATGGACTCCATTTTTCAAAGATTATACTCCCTTTCCACCTCAGTATCTAAGGGAAAAAGTGCTAAAGAGGTTCTAAACTGTCCTTTAGAACCTTTGTGGCCGGTTCTCAAAAATTTTTAAGAACCGTTCTTGGAGGGTTCCATTTCTTGAGCGTTCCATGCATATAGACATGATAGGGACAAAAAGGTTCTAAGGCGCCTTTTTGTTTAGTGTGTACGAGTTACTTAACAATTTGTTTATGTTTGTGTGCATGTGGGACACTTATTTCCTTCATATCTTCATGATGACTATAATATTTTGAAAACTTGTTTCATTGAAAGGGCATCATTGAAATCCTTGAAACTAGAATTTCACTGTCAGTTTCACGAATTGAAAATAGGTCTATAAACGTTAATTTAATTATAGGCCTACTGTAATAGATTGGAACTATTGTTTTTTATATATAAAGTGATGGTGAGCAATACATGCACGTACATGTTTCATAACACAGACGGAAATAATGAGATCAGTAGCCAGGATTGTTGTATTTCAGGGATGGGGATTGAGAAATGAGTGGATTTTTGTTGCAAAATGTGAATCTGTATGGTGGCCGGTTGTGCGGGTGGAGGTTTGGCCAAAGTGGACTTTTGCCAATAAAAAACGGCCTTATTTTACCAAAATCTCATTGGAAATCAGTATTACTTGCTAAATACGATTGCAAACAGCATGTTATGACCTTTTATAATCTTTTGGGATATGTGGGGTTGTGGGAGGGTTTCACCGGACGCTATATCGCCGCTCTCAAAGGTCCCGCTTTGAATAATATTCATTCTCGTCTGCCAAAATGAATTTTTATAGCCAACAAAACTAGTTGTTACGAATTCATTTTACAGAAGCTTCTTTCGTTTTCCGGCTTCCCCTTCCCCTACCCAGAAACATAAACCGAATACACAAATTTGGTGGTATATGTGATTTTGCCTTCACATTGAAAACCTCAATTGTTCAGGGTCATCACTGCGGACCGATCAATAAGGACCCTTAATGCGTGGTTTTGTTGTTACGCCTCGCAGATCGGTATTAAAAATGGCAGATTTTGGGTTATGCCACTCTGAAGAAAGAACGGAAGCATTGTTCTCGGCCGAAAATTCAACCAAAACACTTCAAAATGCCACCGTTTCTTGAAAAATGTTATAGTATACAAGATTATCAAGAAAATGTACATATAATGTCTGGTATAAAACTTAGAATAACAATCATCTATCACAAAAATATGTACAAATCTGAAACTAATCGACTTGTTACACACTTATACATCGAAGAGATTGTGTCAGTTTTCTTACTATTGTAGTTTTGTAAGATTCCATTTGCTAAATTATAAAAAGAACGAAATCGATAGCTCTTTACTGATCAAGTTATACTAGTTTCTGGGCAAACATTTTTTCCGTGCCTACCTAATTTCGTAATGCATATTGTATGCAATTAGCCTATATCTGTTGTTCTACATGAGCAAATTTTTGCAGATTTCACGTTCCAATACTTCAAACCTATTTTTCGATATAAAACAAAAATTTGATGTTGTGGGCATATTGCCAGCTTTTTTGTTAAATAAGACTCTTTTCATTTTTCAGGGTCGTCCCGCTTGCCTATCTTTGCAAATTATGTACAAAACCCACCTTGCCTGAGGCTTTAATTTCGAACGGATTACTCGCAACACACCGTCCAATTTGTAGGGCCCCCCCCCAAACGTAGGGTGTGAGTGCGCAGAGAGATGTGAAAACTAGTCGCGAGAGGTATTTGTTTTTCTGAACTATGAGCTGTTTACTTGACTTTTGGAAAACTTGTAGTAGTCTTGATGTTAATGAGGTTGCAGGTGTATTTGTTCCATTCAGGTCATTGTGTGGAAAAAAGATGCTTTGAAGCAGTCCGTTTTAGGCTGGTAGTGTTGAAATAATGCTTTGCTGTTTATGTGTCTGGAAAGGCGTGTGGCTGACTGCAAAAACATCGACGCTGGTATGGCGACCTGGGGGATCAATGAACGATCCTTTCATCATCGCGAGGCGTGCGGTCTTTCCTTCTCAGGAGTAGAGGAATCCCATCCAAGTTGTTTCAACATTTTACTAAAACAGCTGCTTCGAAGAAGAACTATAGTCCCTACATGCAAACCGCGCCTGCCACGGCTTTGTTACCCCCCCAATTTGTTAACAAGATCAGAAGTATGTGGATCCCCATACGGTCCCTGAGTACTCCAATGCCGGGCGAACCATAGACTTGTAGGAATTAGCTTTCAGTCAGTTGTACAAGAATGAAGGTTTTCCCGCTTAATACACCAAAGACTTGTTGGCATGGGAAAATAGCAGAATTCACGTGCTCATTCCATTTCAGGTCAAGTGATAAAATTACTCCCAGTACGATTGCTGATCGTCCAGTGTAAATTGTAGCCATAGGCGTTGCTTACTTGCGAGGTTCTGGGTATATGTAATTATGACGATAATCTGAGTAACATGAATTGGTTTAACAAGGAAGATAATCCAAACTATTCCTTGAGGCTTTGTTAATATTCACAAAGTTCATAACTTTGACTTTAAAAAAAAAACAACAACAACAACAAACACACAGATTAGAACTAAAACGGTGTTTGTCGTGCAGCCCAATAAAATATGATGTGAATCGTGGATAACCGCTTCCTTAAGTAAAACAATCGTGAAACACTTGATTATATTGAAAAACCAATCTTTCCCCTCTGAAAAATATATATATTGGTACAATTTAAGGACGTAACAGCGATTGTTTTCTTGTAAGTGATCTTCTATCATAACGATGACATTGTGCATGTTTGCCTCCAATTTCTTTCTTCATTTGAAGCCCTTGCAAGAGTGCATGGGGGGGTGTTTGATCCTCCGTCTTTCCTCTCAACACCATCCAATCCCTCATTTTCTTCCATGATAAGTGTATAAAAGGTTTTTCTATTTCTTTGGCAATGAAATCTCTGTGTTTTTGAAAATGAAAGGATCTTTCAATCATTACGCCTATAACATTTAAGCAGGGAAATCCTACAGAAGTATTGCAAACTTTTGCACATTTTCGCTCATTTGAAACAACTGCTTTTTTTAACGCAAAATAGCACTTCCTTGTTCTCGCTTGTGTAAACTGCGAAGTGCATAAATTATTCAAAGATACTCATGCATGTTGATTAACAAATACGATTACAATCAAAATAAATGGAATTTTGTTAAATACTCATGTTCTCAGAAATTCTTAGATTTAATATTAAATGTAGGTATCAAATACTAATAAGCCTAGCTATCAGATGAAAAAGTATAAGAGTCTTTCCTCCTTCAACGAAATTTTTTGCTACATCGGATCTGCATATATATATCAAAATCTGAATTTATAAGTTGACTCTTGCTTTCCGACACTATAACCAATCAGCCATACAAGAAAACAATTAACGCAAACGCAATTCAAACACCATATGAGACGACTTTTATAATGTATAAAGGGATATCCTTTGACACTGGTTTAGAATGCTGAACTGAAAAGGCTTCCATGCTGAAATAGTCAAGATATATAGAAAACAACCCGAAAATAATAGGTACAAAGCGACTTTTTCAGGATAGTTTGCGATGCAATGTAAGGAGCAACATATATCAAATCCCCAAAAATCCCCTGTGTGTTATTTGAGAAATAAGGGGTAAATATTGTACAGGGGTCAAATTCTCTAAAATGTTACAATTGCGTTCAAATGTATACCAACGTTTGTTTCATTTGTGTAAGGATTAAAAAGGTATAGTTTTGCCCTATCTCCGATTTATGGTTTAACTATATGGCATAACTGTTTCAGGTCATACTGGTGGGTAAATCCTCGGATTGCTCTCCTATTCTTCCCAAAGGGTATCAAATTGTTTCGTCTAATTGTGTATACACTGAAAAGATATATTTAAATAATTTACGTAATTTCTTGCATAGTTTTATAGGTTTCATTATGGCAGGTTTCTACTGTCTTGGAGGTCACAAGCCGCCCCTATAAGGCTAATATTTCGAAGATTGTAGATAGTGTGAATGAGCAGGTTTTTGCACCATAATATGACCAAACAACATGTACGAGTAATTTCGAATTATTTTGATTAAAAAATTTCGGGTAACAAAACATTTTTTGAAATTGTACCCCACGCTGACCTTGAAATCTTTTGGCCTGCATGCCTAAAACTAATTTCAAAGTAGACAAGCTATACCATTTTCTTATTCAGTTTGACGAGAAAATACGATAGCCCATGATTTAGCTCAATTGAATCCTTTTATTATTTTAAACCACTACCCCTGTATAAACTTTATCCCCTTATTTCTCAAATAGCACACGGGGATTCTTTGGGACTTTTGAAATGTTATCATTAACAATCATTATAAATTATCCCTGTAAAATTCCTCAGCTTGTACTTATTTATTTTCCGCCGTCTGGCTACACAGACCTAACGTTCCTGGAATAAAAATCTTAAATGTTTAGGTGAACAAGGTGATGCATTGTATTCTTCGTATACTTGGATAACCTTAATGGCAACATAAATGTCCCGTCAACACTTTTAACGTGAAATGTCAATTGTCCGTATTCAAAAGAAGTTAGTAGTCCATGACTACCTAATCCACGGACTAAGTCCTACCTGCTAGGACTAAACTGTGGACTAACTTGATTGCTAAGACTTAATATGGGAAATAAAAAAAAGGTCTTTCCTTTGTACGACTTAGTCCTGGCCTAAGAGTTAGTCCATGGACTACGTCTTTGGTGAATTAGCGGACCATGATTTATAAGGCACTGATGCGGCGTCTGAGATTATGTCTTGTCTATTCAAGACCCTCGAGCAATTTTCTCCAGGTTAATTAAGGGCACACCTTACGTACAATATATGGCAAGTCTGTCATAGCTTGCCGAAATCACTTACCGGATCTACAATAAGAGCTCTCCTTGTATTTTTTTCCGTTAACACCAAGAAGGACCAACTAGACTTTTCTACTGCTCGTGCATAGTGGTGCACTTCACGATCATTAAGTAAATAATTGATGAACGGATATTTTTATTTTGTTTGCATTTACAGCATTGTTTAATATTAACGTTTATGATAAAGGTGCCTACTTAAAGGCACTGTCATGATTTGCTAAAGCAGAAAATGAGAAAATCATAAAAAAAAATAGATTTGCAATCTGTAACGATTCTTGGGTATTCTAACTATCCTACAAAGGACAAAAAAACCAAAAGCCCCCAATAAGGACCAACTGATATTGTAGTCATTGCTGTCCGTACGAACACTTAATACTTACGTAATTGTAATGGGATTCATATCTTTGAAACTGCGGTTTTCCCCCTTCTCTGCCAATTATTTCATTTTGTAAAAAATAACAAACTAGAAATTCTACAGACATTATATCCTTCACTTAAGTAATCATCCCTGCAAATTTGCCAATATTTTTGACTTTTCCGGCTAGTTCACTGATAGTTCCTTTTACGTAGTGCCTGACATCAATAGAATAGATATAACTATTAAAATATTAAAAAACAGAAAAAAACTAAAAAATCAGTGTTTTAAACTTTTTATATTAAGCTAATTAAAACTAAATCATTTAAGATTTGCCGAAATAATAAAATATTTCTCAACTGCAATACGTTTTAGATAGGTTGTATTAATTTAACATAGGCCTAATGCTTACCTTCATTCTCGGTGAGCATCACATTGTATCCAGCATTTACGAGCTTGTCTCTTATCATTACAACACCAGCGTGGGACTCGGAATGGCAGCTGATCAATATCTCATTGGATAGTGATGGTTGTGGAGATGATGTTGTTTTTGGGTTTCCTCTGTTGGCTTTGTCTAATTCCCAGAGAACAAATTCACTTGCCTCTCTTGTGATCTTGTCCGATGAGGACAGCAAAGCCTTTGAGGCTAAAAAGAAACATAATTGACATTGCTAGCAACCATACTTTTAGTAAATTAATAATATTCCGAACTATAATTATTTTTGTAACCATCATCCGTTTGTTATAACACGTCCTCCGAAAGGGAAGTGTTTGCTACCCCTTCTAATTTCCTTAAACTACATTCAATTGACGTATTTTTATTATATTATATATCAAATTGAAGGTGTATATCTAATTGCATAAATATTTGCTAGATATGATATACTCTGGCGTCATGAGGACAAAAATGTTTTAAGGAGATTAAGTCAGTATTTTATTTACACGATAATGGACAATCATAAGCAACATCAATGCAGTTATTTATCTGTCTTACATGTATAATGAGTGCCTTGAATGTTACACGCAGAAAGAACAAAATACATAACAATATGTACACAAAGAACTTCAAAAAAAAATGTTTACCTAAATTAAGCAATATTGTACCGTTAGGTATTATGAAGTTCTATATGTACATGTACAATAATACTTAATTTAGGTAAACAATTCTTAATTCAAGTAAATTTTACTCAATTACTTTGGAAGTCTATGCTCACATAATCTGTGTATTTCTTGTGGAAATGTCTTTCTGTGTGTAGAAACTTTACGTGGCCATTTTTTTCTCTGGTTGTATACAAACATAATGCTCATTTTAGCAGTACACCCCCGTAATGACCACCTCCCGCCACACCCCTACCCTCGCATTTCAATTCATCAGTACTTCCATTTACACTAGATTCCACTGCTGTGTGGACTAGCTCTTAGTCAGGTCTATGTGAAGGTATTGAAAGAACAACATATGGGTTACACAGAGGCATAAGGCCAAGTTGTACACATGGGTACAAATCAATAATTATACTCGATTCATCTGATATGTGACCCCGTACCATTCTTGCGGAGGTGAAAAAATCAATGAGGCGCAGGGACTTCTGTTGATCATGTTATTGTGAGCAATGTTAAGGCCTGAAATACACTATAATAGTGCATTTCCATACATTAATGAAATTGTATTTAGTGGCAGGTGAGTGAGTTAAATGACCAGAGTGTCCTCCAAGATAATCCGGGGTGGCACGTGCATTTGAATTCTTTCATTTTCCCGGGAGAGCCCCTCTCCGACTTATTGGAATAGATCCAAAACTCCAGGGGGACGAACGTATCAACGCGAATCGAGTATAAAATCCTTTGTTACCTATTTGAAATAATGGTCGCAGCCCAATGACTTTTGACACTTGGCCAAGTCTAAACGGTGATGGAATCTACATGTAGTATAATCACCTACCGAGAAATTAAATGCACGCTAAGATATCAAAGTAATAAAAGATAAACTTCCCTTATGAGCTTGCGTTTTATACTCAATCTTCGCATTGTTTCATTATCTGCTTACCTTTGACTACATCCTTAAACTCTTTCCCCTTTCGTACGCTTGCAGCTAATACCAATTTCCACAACGTTTTAATAGCCAGCTGCTTTTCATCGTCGGAACAGCTGTTGGACTGTAGCACACGTACAATAACCTGGATTCCACCATGATTTTGAATTGCAATCGCATTTGAGTCATAATCCGCAAGAGCATTCATACCATCTAACAATTCGAGGGCGCAATAACAGTTTTCATGTGGTTTAATAGTTGCAACACGATTGTCTGATTGTATAGCCTCTTTCAGTAACTCATTCACCATCTTGATGTCTTCTTGTTGAGGTAGTTCTTCGTTTGTTTTGTTACCCCCGATATATGCTTGGGTGAGGGTCGAATCTAACTGGACTACTCTGTTTGTGGTTTTCATCTTGCGAAGTATTTCAACGACGTTGGCTTTCCGGTACACCATGCGATTATCTCTGTAAAGTCTGATGCAGTTATGAAGAACCCCGATTATAGTCTGAATGGCTTCTATAACTAGATCACAGATATCAGCATCAGAATCCTTTGGGAAGTTGTCCCAGTAAGTCAAGAACCATAACATAATATCTACGCCACCACTTTCCCCAAAATCTCGGCAAAGTTGCTGGCATGAATCGGCTGCGTTTTGAAATCCCCCGCTCAGAACTGTGAAGCAATTAAGGATGTTTTTGGCTGTCGTTCGTCACCATCAAGTATCATTTTTTGAAGTCCGCCCGCAATTTTGACAAATACCTTAGCATACTTCTGCTCAGCTAGGTACTCGGCAACAAAATTATGATTGGGTTGTTGGGATTTCGACTCGCTACGCATCCAATATGGTATGCAATGCAAGGCATTCAGAGCTTCCATGACCTCCTTTGTGCTGACATCTTCACAGCCGTTAAGAATCTCAAGTGCTTGCTCCATCATTTGTTTGCCTTCCTCTGGTGATAACCTCTCTGCCTCTTCATCATCTGTCTCAAATGAACCATTAAATTCATATCGTTATTAAACAAAGTCTTTCAGTCAAGACAGCAATATTGGTAGCAACCAATTAAGTACTATGTTTTGTTTGTTGCTGCTCTCAGACAACCAAGTCATTGTATGTATAAGTATATAATAAATATGTCATTATTATTGTCTTTATCTCATGAGCCCAAACCCTTTCAGAGAATCATTAGCTAAAGTGTTGCTATGTTTGGTAATCTTGCTTCCGCGAGGGCTTTGAGCTCCCCAGAACAAAGTCTGCTTTGATTTTTCATACTTTTCTGATGGTGGAATTAATGACCAAATCATGAAAATGAAGACTAATATTTTGACAATATTTTCAGCCATGGTTTGTTTTGGTTATTCTTATTTCTTTAAAGAGACTAAGAAGAAATTCATTGTAAACGTATTTTACTAGTCTAAGGTTCAAATCACCCAAGTGCTTCTTTCAGACTAAAAAGTTGTCTTTTGGTGTGTGTGTTTTGTTTTTTTGTAGAGCACAAGAATGTCACTTGCAGATCTTGAGAAAGCAAACAACTTTACATAATTTATTAAAGGGGTCGATTTTCAAGTCAGCTTTTACGTGCTTACTAATTTGGCCATGGGATCAAAGGAAAATTGTTCATTTTGATTCATACTTCGCAGAAGTAAACCATTTTTCCACTATAAATAATAATAAATATTATAATAACCATTTATTGGGTATGGCAATTGTAAAGGTTGCACATTTTCATGAAAATGAATAAAATGCCATCTCAATTTCTTTTCTGAATATCAGTGATCAAGGGACATACACTATGCTACATTGACTCAAGCAAATAATGGCATTATTGATAAGTAAATCCATCTGGTATTCAAGGGACAAAGCACTTCAGATTCCCCTTTGTTTATTTGGAACTGCAGAGCCATCGTTACTGTCTATGCATTTGAAAGATGTCAGGCGTTATAGACTCGTTATCCCCGCCCAGTTTAGGGTAGAGGTTTCAAATAGAAATCCCAAGTATGCCATTAATTCCGTCATGCTCTGTATGATGTTGTTCAGTAGCGCAGGATGGAATCAATAACAATACCTCATTTGTATACTTGGGACTTCTATATGAAACGTCAACCCAGTTTGGATTGAGCTGACCTCGTTCGCGATTAAAATAAACTTTGAGGTTCTACTGTGAGTTCAATAATTTTGACTGTATATTTCATCATTTATTGAAAAAAGAAACTAATGTGAACAAAACTCATGGTGGATATGTTGCTTGGTAAGCTATGACCTAACATCTTTGTGCAGAACCAAGATCCATACCTTATTGCTGGACCTACTTTCTATTCAATTTACCACCCTGTATTTAGAAAAATACAAAAGAAGGGGGTCTAGCGACCTATGCTAACAACACGGTAAATTGAATAGAAACGGGGTTACGCGGCAAGTTACTGTAAGTTAAGTTTTGTTTCTGCTCAAAGATGTTAGGTCACAGTCTGGCAAACAACTTTCTTTCTTGATTTTTTGTTCATCTTTGTTTCCTTTTCGGAAAATGATGAAATATACGGTCAAAGTTAATTGAACGCACAGTAGATGCCTAAGGTTTATTTATTCGTGAAAGAGGACAAGTATATTGTGCTTTGCGTCATGAAAAAAATAGCTCAATCTTAATCGGGTGATTAGCACCTGAATTCTGTTTCAATTGTATGGGTAATAACAATGGCTCTGTACTTCCAGATAAAAAGTAATTTGAAGTGCTTTATCCTCTTAGAGCAGCAGCCCAGAAGGTTTTGATCAAACGAATGAGATACCAATATCTGAACACGGGAAAATTCTGAGAAAAATATAATTTTTGCAAATATGAATGTCTGCCGGAGACCCGCTGCTGCGTATGGCCCCAGGTGAGGGGTAAAGTTACTATGGGGTCAAATATTTGAACTGCTATAAATCCAATGTAATATAGCTCAAATTATTCCTTAGGTAACCAGGAGTAAAAAGATCAATTGGGTCACATGTGTGTGGTACTTCCTTTCCAAGATATTTGGGAAAATAGGCTAAAGGTCATTTGTTTATTCAAGAAAGGTCACTCTTTGCAATACCTAGATTTCTTTGTAAAAATATTTTAAAAAAATGTTTAATGATACTGATTCCAAATATGAAATGCTTTTGCACTTTCGGCATCTTCTTGTTGTTATAATGGGAGGGGTACAAAATTCCCTGTAGGATTCTATGGGGATGGGGACATGATACCCCTCCTATTAAAGGGAACCAACCCTATGCAAAATAAAAAAAATATTTTGAATCAGTATCATTAAATAAATTCTTTGATATTTTTTCAAAGAAATCTGGATATTGCAAACGTTGACCTTTCTTAAATAAACAAATGACCTTTAGCCTATTTTCCCATATATCTTGGAAAGGAGGCACCACACGCATGTGACCCAATTGACTTTTTTCCTCCTGGTTATCTAAGGAATAATTTGAGCTATATTTCATTAGATTTAGAGCAGTTCAAACATTTGACCCCAATAGTAACTTTACCCCTCTCCTGGGGCTACACGCAACAGCGGGTCTTCGGCAGACATTCATATTTGTAAAAGTTATATTTTTCTCCGAATTTTCCCGTATTCAGATATCGGTATCTCGTTCGTTTGATCAAAACCTTCTGGGCTGCCGGTCTATCTGCATAACCGAGCGGATTTACTGGATATCAACAGTGCTATTATTTGCTCGAGTCAATACAACATGATGTACATCTACTGGTCACTGATATTTAGGAAAAGAAATTGTGATGACATTTTATTCATTTTCAATCAAATGTGCAACTTTTGCACTCGACATACCCCAGAGTATTGAAAGGTATAATAAGACAATAATAACTGCGCAGAAATCAGTTACTTCCCCGATATGCGTAACCAATGTCCTTATGCAATCATCTTTCTCTCTTTGATCCCATGGAGTAATTTTACATACGGAGCTGAATCTTTATAAAAAAAGACAGAGTAGTTGAATAAGATTTGCTTACCTTTGATTTTCCCAGCAATCCGACATTGCTTCCTTATTTCCTTAACAAGTGTCTTCAAGTTCGCCTTCGTCTCCTTATCAGAAGAAAGCGTGTAGCTGGTGGTAGTTTCAACCAGTTTCCCTAACCAACCGTCAGGTTTGTATTCAGAATCCACTAGTAAGGCATATATAGGTTTCCCAAGTTTGCTGGCGTAGGATGCCTCTGTGATATGAGTAAAATGTACAGAGAAGATCAACCCTCGTCTACTGATAAGGGTGTGGTTACCACCCGTTCCATTTTCTTCGCATTACTAAAACCGCTTTTTAAGATACCAAATAATTTAATGCAACTGTCAATTGACATGTTCCTTTTCATGCAAAAGCATGAGGTAAGGCACATGGTGATCTCAAAGGCACAGGATGATCACAGGGTGGTCGTCCTCGCAGGTTTTCTCCGAGCACTTCAGTTTCCTCCTGCATCTAAAATCGGACTTCTTCCCATAAATCTTTCCCCGTTGTTCTGGAGGCGTCCCTTGAATTTAATGTATATAGCAATATTGGGTTCTGCCTGACAAATGCCGAATGTTATAAATAAATTACACTCTAAGCTATCATGTGGTACTAAATTTATAGGAATCGGGAAAATAAGGTTTTAGAAAATCGAAGGTCTCAATGTTGTTGAAAAAGATTGCTCAGGTAGACAAGGGTTAAAAACTTTGGTTGTGCAGTTTAAATCTTTCCAAATAACGGATGTTAACTTTTAAAAGAAACAAGGTCTTCTTACCAGAGCGACAACAGCAACTTTCTTTGTATTTCTCTGTAGCAAGGAGGAGCACAACAGCAGCTTTCTTCACCGAGGTCGCCATCTTCTCAAGCTCAATTTCCTCTGAAAGAAATATGTGATAAAGTCAAAGATAAGGGTCATTGTTCAGCTGCAAAACAGTCAGTCGTAAGTCTTCTCCAAATAGATCTGTCTTGAGCCGCTTCCCAGATCACAGCGGGAAGTGGGGGAGACTTGCTGATCAAACTAGTCAATATATTGGTGGAAGAAAACCCTGGTTTTATTATGCTATGAAAAGAATCATATAGGGCACAGTGGTTTCGTGGACAGAGTTAAGGGGTTTAACCCTCCCCCCCCCAAATTCAAGGACATTTTGTTGTTGCTTTTCAAAAAACACTTCTGGTATCAACACACTCCAAAAATGACGTTGAATAGAAAAAGTGGCACTTTGCACTGTTCAAAGATCTAAAGTCAACATCAATTTACAGCAATATTTCATTTTCTTTCTTTTTATTCACTGCAAACAAAACAAACAAAACAAACAATGAGATGTAAGCTTTACGTTCATCAGCGTCGAGTACTTTTTCTCTTTGCATGTTGCACTTTTTCCGACTAACCCCCTATACCGTATTGTGTATACCAGGAAAATTACCAGCCTCGAATATAACCTAAAAGAGGCACTAGCCGATCCTGAGTCTCGACCCCACCTATCACACCACCAAACCTGAGATTTCGGTACAATTAAAAACCTTGTATATTTCTCATCTCATCTGCAAATATATATTGACTGACTTCTTTCCCATCATGATACTACAGGCTAAAATACGGAAGATAGATGTACTCTATGGACTATAGACCGTATTCAATATGACGTCAGCCACCAGATACGTTGGTGGACAAGACGCATACATTCCAGGACTACAATACATTAAGCTGTCAATCGATCCATGTTTAGCGATTGCACAGGGATCATTGACAGGTGAATGTATTGTAGTACTGGAATGCGTCTATCTTGTCCACCAACATGGCTGGCTATTGAATACGGTCTATTGTAATACACACAATTACCGCTCATTATCAAAATGGTATGTCGGATTCAAATGAAATTTTAGAATTAAAGTATGTTGGTGATAGCCCTTCCTCTGAAACAGAAGATATGTTGTAATCGGGTGGGGTACCTTTAAATGTAAATTACTTTATTTCCAGTGGAAAGTAAAGATGAAATATTAAGCCATCGTAACTTACTTGGAGAGGGTGCAAAAAAGTACATACCAAACTTATTAATAAATATATGAACTTTACTTCAATAGACTCACCAACGTTATTTGCAGACATGGCAACTTTGAAGCCTTTACCAGCCAGTTTGTCTCGGATCATAGTGGCCTGTTCCACAGAATCCTCTTGGAAGCTGATCAATACATCAATCTTGTCAGATTGGATTTGATCCAAATCAACTGCATGGTCCAGCTCCAGGAACTCCCATAAGGCATAAGTACTGGCTGTCTTAATACCCCTATGTGCAGAATTCATCATGCTTGCAAGCACTATAAACGGTATCAACAACAACAAATAACTATTCTTGGAATCAAATGAAAATATTCAAGAGGAGCACTGCTAATTATGTTGAATCTTTTAAAATATAAATGCAGGCCGAGGCAGACATACCACAGATGCAAGAAGCGTGGTTTACACCGTGTAAAGTAAAATGCCTCTGCTGACATTGCAAATGCTGGCAGACTTAATGTTAATTAATAGGGATGGACAACAATGGAGCAACATAACTTGGGTAGGTTTGCACTAAACCACAGCAACCAATATTAATCTTAGGTCTAAAGTTGGCAAAAAAAACCGCAACACTTTGGTGGGTAGACCATAAGTTTTGAACAAAGCACATGAATGCTTATCGTTGGGTTGTAAGTAAGATGGGACGGTTTAGCTATATGCCTGAAAAGTTCATAAAGACAGAGTAATAGTTTTAAGATCATTACCCCAACAATCAAGTACGCCGCAGGAACCCAGTTTTATCAAAAATGCGGATCTGATTAAACCAAAAGACTGGCAATGACGAACAAATGCAAAAAATATGATGCAATCAACATTTTACTGCCCAAATTTCTTGCAGAAGGATACTAACTGGGGGTCAAATACTGCATTTACATAATTATTATTTAACTATAAAATAAAACGTTAATTTAATTGGTGATACAAATATGTTTCAAGAAGATAAAACTCATGACTAAGTCATAGACAACTCCACTTACATAAATGATAAATGGCGTTTTGGGCGGCAACTTGCTTGTTACTGAAAATAATATACATCTCACTTTAATGAAGGGAAAACCTATGTTTTCAACGACAAAAGTCACTAACAATATCATATATTTATTCTGTCATTAAATTTTGGGTTAAGATACCTCTTTGGTGGGCCGTCACAAAATGATGACTGTTTAGCTCTAATCCAATGCATATGCAGTCTTATTTGGACTATACGAAAGAGTTGTTGATCATGACCTTCCTATTCGATCTTTTATAGTCGATGGGACATGTCCTTGTATGCTGTTGTTTTGTAGGCTCCATCGGTGGGCTATGGAAAACTCAAGTGTAAATTCTAATTAATTATTAAAATCATATAATCGTCGGTTCCCTGTTCCCCAATAAAACTGGCACATTTCTGAAAAAGAATAAAATGTACTTCAATCCACTGTTCCCCAATATCTGGACTAGTGGATACAACATAGACTTCAGCAAACCAGTGGATTAAAGATATTCAATCATCAATCACCGGCCGTTATGCGTGTGGTAGAAAAACACTTCAAATTCCCTTTCATCTGGTAAAGTGGCAGGAACCATTGTTATTTGTCGCGCAGCTGAATAGATTTCAGCTGTTACGCTCTCCAATTTAGCCTGAGTACTTTTCCGGACAAATACTTTAACCTAACCTCATTCACAGATAAAAAATTGAGCTTCTATATCTTGTTCATTAACTTTTCATATATTTTTCATCATTTATGAGAAAAGGAAGAACATGAACAAACATCATGAGAGGAATGTTGCTGGGCAAGCTTTGACTAACCACTTTGTGCAGAACCAAAATCCGTAACTTATTGCTTACCTTCATTTCTATTATTCAATTAACCGCGTTTTTAGACGAAAACTTAGTGCAACGACCTATATTGTAATGTACACTGGTTATAGTTATTGTGAGCGAGGACGGGTATTTGTCACTCAACCCGATCGTGGGTTTGGTAACACCTGGCTATAACTATGGCCCTACATACCGGCCCATTGTAATATCTTAGCTCATGGTTATCTGAATCCCTATACATATATATTGTTCTCTGATATTGGGAAAAAGAAAGTGAGGTGACATTTTATATATTTTTTTAAGAAAGGGGTGCCAGTTTTAATGTGGCGGGAACATATAGTATTGATCGTATAATGTATTATGAAATTACACCTGGTTTTCCCTTACCCCCCAGATGGGGGCTACAGAATTTGTTATACATTTGGTTATTTGGTCCAACTCCATGGTCTATTAAAGCTTTTTCAGTGTGTTAAAATGCATGTTTTTTATTGTTTATTACCAATGGAAACATTCATATGCTAATATTTTTGCAGTACCGGTCTTTTAAAAAGGGGGGAAATGTGGACGGGTGTTGGGACTTTGAGGTTCATATTGGTGTTCTGGGTCTGGGCGCAAAACGTTACAGTGCTGTATTTGGTAGTTAATGTGCCTCAATTTGGTTAAATGGGTGCCTGCAGGTTACTTGATTTCTGGGGTCATATCTTAAAAAATCTAACTCTAATACCTTTATGAACTTTTCAGGGATATTAGTTAACAGTCCCATCTTACCTTACAACAAAGGATAAGTAGTCACGTGCTTTGTTCAAAACTTATGGCGCCTGCCACCAAGTGTTGCGGTTTTTTTTTTGGGACACACGGTATAAGGCCTACATGTTCAGTTCATATACACCTGGCACAAAAAGTATCTCGGCATGTTTTTCGATTAGTATTGTGCCAAAGTCAGAGCATTTTGGAAGTTTTCGAAATATACATTTTGTTGCCTAGGTCTTGCTCTTTCATTTAACACCTCGCTTGTAAAAAAACATGCAGAAATGGCTGAGATAGAACGCCCGAAAGACGCAAACCCCCAAAACCAAAAGTTGCAGTTTTTGGATTTTTTAATGGGCATTGCAGTGTACTGGGACACGAACACCTGTACCACAATCAATAGTTCAAGTAGGCTTTCTCGCTCATTCAGTCGGAAAACCTGCTTGTCTAAAATCAATACACACGTATTATTGCGTTGTAACACACAGTGACCATTGAAAATCCAAAAACTGCAACTTTTGGTTTGGGGGTTGAGTGTTTCGAGCGCTCTATCTCAGCCATTTTTGCACGTTTTTTTACAAGCGAGGTGTTAAATGAGCGAGCAAGACCAAGGCAACAAAATGTATATTTCGAAAACTTTCAAAATGGTCTGACTTTGGCACAATACTGATCGAAAAACATGCCGAGATACTTTTGTGCCAGGTGTAGCTACGTTGGGCTATTTATTGACCCTGAAGAATTCAGCAGTCTTTGCGGAATAAACCGCAGCATCCATCACAATGCACTGAGCCCGTAAAGGCTGCTAAATTCATCAAGGTCACAAGTGCCCTTTGCGTCACTAAATGGCCCATCCCCCGCTACATATTTAGCCACAGAGTATACGAGCTATTATATCCTTAACGTTCGAAGTAATAGTGACTATTATTACACCTCATGAATATTCATGAACATAATCATGTTATTTCATTGGCTGATTCCTATTACGCGAACTATTTCCTATAGATTGAACTGTTTCCCTACAACCCCGTCCCCAGAGTCACAGTGAGGTGTAACAAAACAAATACTACATGGTTTATATCGGGAAATAGGGCACACTATTTTCCCTTGGTGCTGGCTACGGGCCTATCACCCGTCACCCTTCGGGTTCGGGTGATAGGCCCGTAGCCAGTACCTCGGGAAAATAGTGTGCCCTATTTCCCTCTAACCATGTAGTATTTGTATATTATCACACCTCGTGAATATTCATGAACATAATCGTGCTATTTCATTGGGTGATTCTGATTACATACAAGTGCTATTTCCCTAAGGAAATAGTTCAACTGTTTTCCTACAACCTCGTCCCCAAAGTCAGAGTGCGGTGTAATAAAACAAACCACTACATGGTTTATATCGGGAAATAGGGCACACTATTTTTCCTTGGTTCTGGCTCCGGGCCTTGTAGTAGGCCCTATTTGTCATGTTTGTATACTGACAGACGATAGGAGCAATTCCATCTGCTCCTATTTCATATCAGTACTATATATGTATGTTAGTGTTACGAGAAATAGTTCAAGAGGATTATTTTTTTTAATTAAATGGTATCCCTGACAAAATCGTTACGATATCAGCATTAAGGCCCAAAACCGAGGATGTTATAGAAAGCAGATCTTCTTTTTTTTAAAATTCAAGTGAGGTTGGATATGAATGCATCCATTTCATAAAATTATCAAACATTTAATGAGCTCTAAACAAACTACAAACTTAAAAGTTTAATTTTAAAAATCCTGAAATAATCCCTTATAATAGCCAGGAAGTTATCTCATCTTAAAATTGCACAGGTTACGAATGGGAAACCTACAGACTCTGTATCAAATGGTGAATGATTAATAAAGAATGTCTTAGCTTTACCTTCAAGTAAGTCTTCTGAAATAAGTTGTGTCTTCGTGCGTTCAGAAAAGGCCAGGCGCCACACAACCTCAACAGCAAGTTGCTTCTCATCTTCACTGGAATCTGGGTCGAGCATCATAAAGAAAATAGCCTCGGTTCCGTATTGGTAAATCTTCTCCTTGTTGTCATCACTAATAGCAAGTGTTTCAAAAGTTCAATGAATTCTTTCGACGAAAATAAGGTACCCGCATGGTCATCCACTATTTTAAGGTAACGATCGTCAGCATCTACTGCACGATTGAGTAATTCAACAACAAGCAGTACACAATCCAGACGTTCCGTGACTCTTTCACACAAACGTTCATCTGCTATGTTTGCTAAAAGCATAACCGAGAAAATCCGAACTTTCATATCTCGGGAATTTAGCTTTGATTCAAAGATGCTAACGAGGTTAGCTTTGCGGTATATGGCACGGTTGTCTGGAAAGCTTCGATGGCAATTGTAAAATATCACGATGATCGACTGAAGAATCACTGTTTCTACGGAAAGTTGGCGGTGTCCATCCTGCAATTTACCCTCAGATTCTCTTGAAAGATTGTCCAGTTGGTTAATACATTGAAGCATTGCCTCGATACCACCAAACCGTGCAAAGTCTCGTCCTAGGGCTGGACAATTGTAGCTGAAGTCACGAAACCCTTCACAAAGTATATAAAAGTTGTAGGTACATTGCAAATTCTTCAACATTTGAGATTGTAGTTTTAGTGCTATCTCGACAAAGATCTGGCCATAACCTTTGATTGAAAGATACTCGGAAAGAGATTTAACAATAGCAGCATACTCAGCCACATCCGCAGATGTGGACACCATGCTTGCCAGAGAGGCTAGAGTAGCCAAAGCATTACCCGAATCTTCAGTAGTGTACTCATTGTTCACTCTTAAAAACTCTGTTATCTCATCAATTTTCCCCCGTGCATCTTCTAACGTTAACACATTATCCACCTGTTGGCTTAGCTGCTCCAGGAATTTTTCATATTTATCATTGAGCAAAGAACCCTGTGTTGCGTCCATTCCTACCGGTAAACAGATTCAACACATTTTGTTATTTTAAGATATTCAAAACACACACGCACATACATTTTGAGGAGGTTTGTGAAGCTGTGTTTATGTCTGAATACAAATCTTTTACGTATTTTTACGTACAAAGCCAGGAATCACCGACAAAGCGAGGAGAAAGCGTGGATGTATTTTTTTTTTTACATACAAGGCGAGGGTTAGGGTTAGGTTTGGTGCTAGGGTTAGGATATATGGTTAGGGTTTCGGGTTAGGTTTAGGGTTGGGGTTTACGGTTTGTATTAACCGTAACTCTATCTAATCAGCCTGCGACGCAACCCTCTTATCTAAGAAAACGATTAGATCAGTAAATAGGTCTGCGGCACAATCATCTAAAGAGATAGGCCTGTGGTACAACCCTCTTATACATGGCGGATCAATAAAAACGCAACAAAATTTCTCCCCAGTTTTTGTGGTAATAAAATTATCCAAAATTAACTAGTGACATGTGCCATCCTAAAGTCACAAATCCCATCTTTCCAGTGATAGGTAATTTATTCATGTGCGGTCGATAACCGATTAATCACTGTTTTGCACAATGGGATAAAGTCAGCTTGGGACCAGGTTTCAATACAAATCCCATTCACTTGCATGACTGAAGTGAGAAGAGAGGGAAAATTGAATAGGATTTGAGTTAGCATTACTTGAAACTTGGTCCCAAGCTTACTTTGTCCCATTGTGCAAAAACAAATTACTCGGTTACCCATGACCGCACATGAACAAATTACCTATATTTGAAAAGAGGAGATGTGTGGCTTTAAGATGGCATGAATTATTTTGATGTAATTTGACACAATTACCACAAAAATTTGGGAGAAGTTTTGTTGCGTTTTTATTGATACGCCCTGTTTAATAACGCAATTAGATCACTAATATTATAGGCCTGCGGCGCAACCCTCTTTAAGGAAATTTATAGGCCTGCCTAGCAAATCGCTTATAATTATAAAAAACGATTAGATTACTAAATTTCTATGCCTGCTGCGCAAACCTCTTATCTAAGAAAATGTATAAGGCCTGCGCGCGCAACCTTCTTTTCTAAAAAAACATTAGTTTAGTAATTATCCTGATTGACAAGTCACCAGAGGAATTGGAAAGCAGGCTAAAAGGATAGGTAACAAGCACAGCAAACCGGTTCGGACTCAGCATGCATGTTGGGAAAAACAAAAGTGAGTTTAATGACCACACAAGGAAGTAGAGATACTGTAGACGGGAAAGTCATGCGAAGAGGTCACAAACATTACCCTACCTCGGGAAGACAGTGATGCGTGATGGTGACTTACGCCTGAGATTAGAAGGAGAATTGGACTATGCTGGGCAATTTGCAAAAGTGGAAAAACAATCATGAAAAATAGCAGACAACGTATGGAGATTAAAGAGAAAGGTGTTCAAGGGACTACCATTCTTCCTGTTATGACATACGGCAGTGAAAAGTGGGCTTTGAATAACACCGCGATGGAGATGTTTGCATGAACAGAGGGAAGATGGAGCGAATCATGCTGGGCATCAGACTGCAATATAAACAGAGAAATGCTGGATCCGACACAGACAGGGTAATGATATTATCGACTGCAATGAGGAGCTCCCAACAGAGATGGGCATGGTCACGGTAGCTAGACTGAAGGATAACAGGTGGACATCAGAGTGACAGAGTGGACCCCCAGTGAATGGACCAGAAAGCCAGTGACGCCCAAAAACCAGATGGAGAGACGAATATGGACAAAAACAACTTGGTCCAACTTGCTACAAGAATTGGCTAAAGACAACGATTTGTGGAAACATTCTAGGGAGGTGTTCCTCCATCGTGAGTGATCTACGCCCTGGATAAGGATATTGATATGGGACAATTTATAGGCCTGCGGACGCAAACCCTTAATATAGACAAATTGATAGGACTGCGGCGAACCATCTATCTAAGAACGTATTTTCTTTTCAGCACATAATTCTTGCAAGGGGCTATAGGCCAGGCGGCGAAACGTTCTCATCTAGAAAATCATAGATTATAAATTAGTTCATTTGACTATGATAACAATTATTGTGTCTCCAATAGTAGGGCCTATAATGATAGTCATAATTCTCGATGTTTGGGGACAAAGGTTTAAGATTTGTTTTTGTTTAGTTTGAAGGGTGATCTGATCAGAATGTTGGGATCCAACCTCTGGGCATGTGGGAGCGTTGTAAAATAAGGGGGTTAATGGACAATACATAGCTATATAATCTAATGAATAATTGATTAATAATTTCGCGCCATAACGTTGTTAGCGTTAATTATTATTATTATTATTATAATCCTACAGTAGGGAGACATTTGTTTTGATTTCACGCATTAATACGATAGGGAGACATTTCGTGTCTCCCAAATGTATCCCTTTGTATTTGCGGTTTATCCGTCAAGGATATGATTAGAGAAATTTTAAATAAGAAGAGAACTCATTATACAGCCTATGAATTATTACAATCCTCCATAATGTATCAGTTTTCATAATTATTATTAGCTATTCCGTGTATTCGAGAAATGTAAATCAGTAGTGTACCACATACACAGGTCATTCACGAGCCATTTAGCTCCGTCTCACCATCGGTCGCTAACGGCAACAAATGTTTGCTGACCAAAATATGAAGTGATCCCGCACGGTTATTGACAGGTCATTCTCTCTTCCGCCTTCCACAGAAAACCTTCCCTTCGCACAGGAAGCTTTTAGTCATGCGCGATTCCACGTTTTTGGCTGTTACCCCAAAAAACTGGATTCCAAGAATTGTACGGGCGGAGGACGTATCTCGGGGAACACGGTGAACCAGGGTCCAGAACCAATTGTTGTAGAGACAGCCGTTTGATCTTCAAGAGACTTTCAAGCGAATACAGAGTCCGTCTTAAGTCAATATTTTCATACTTCTTGGAAGTTCATTCCAAAGATCTTTGGCATGACTCCGGGTTACGATTTGCCTTAGGAATGGAAGGATGAACCGCCGATCTTACTGGGAAGTTTTACCAATTTTGGTGGTTATATCACGAATCGATTTTTTTTCTGTGGAGCACAATATTAGAGCACAAAAGCGCGAAGACTTGTCGAAGCTATTTGGAGTTGTGTTTGCCTTGACTACCATAAGAATGTAAGATGAATCTGCGCATTAAACCCCACCAACACTGGTAATTTATATCCAAAAGCCACCATAAAAGGCCATTCCAGCATGTGGCCTTTATTCCCCAAATGTCCTAGAGTGCTCAACCACTACGATGAAGGGGGCTTACATGCACAGTAAACAGTATGTATTTACCGGTGACTATCTTTGTAATTAAAGGGACATAATGGCATGAAAATTGCAATGAAAATGGAACCCTTACTGTAAATACTTGCGACGAGTTTGAAAACAATTTGGAGTTTTACATTCTGTAAAAACGTAAAAACAGGAAGAGTTCCGGGGGGAGGTGCAGTTTGTGGGCAATTTCTGGAACAAAAGCAAAGGTGTTCACATCCCTATAGAATTTACAGTGTGTCTCGCATTTTTGTGACACAAGTCCAAAGCATTCAGACCGGATTCAGGCATTGTACTTTGGCTTGTGTAAGATATTGATCTGGCAAGTGAACGATGGATTAGCCGGGCCCCGGGATTAGCACATATACAATAGCAATTGCTGTGAGCTATGACAACATGCTTTTGAGTTTGGTAATGCTTGCAGTAATGTCAGCATCATTGATTACCAGGAATGCCACAAACTGCCACCGCTCCCCCCTGGAACTCTTCCTGTTGTTTATTTCTGTTTTTACAGAGTGGTAACATCCAAATTGTTTTTCAAACTCGTGGAAGTATTTCATTAAGGGTCCTTTTCATTATGTCAATTTTTTTCATTGCCATTATGTCCTTTAAGATTGCTCAATCCCATTACAGGAGAGAGAAATAGATAAATTTCAAGACTTTCACGGCAGACCCTCACTTACGAAAAGTACAGAAGCATGCTGGAAATGCCTTTGCTCGTGCCACATAACATGTATAACATACATGGCTTTTGCTTAAGAAACGACCATGAAACATTACTCCGTCCGAAATCGAATACCCGTAGTTGAGGCTATGCCGTGAAACTAACGTAACGTTGCCTTTCCAGAGATCAATACGTCACTTTGTTATTAGGCTCTCCTGTAATTGAATTTTAGAGATTTTGAAAGCATGCCCCTCTTGGTCTCAATAAAACTTACATATCAATAGTATACCTGACATTATCACTGGCAAACAGGCAAGTTGAGCCCATTCTTTAAATTTAGTAACCAAATATCGTAACAATCTCACTGATTCCCTGCAAATGCCCCAAAGGGTGAACACTCTCTGTGGTGTTGTACTACTTCACCCGTCATACAAGTATTATTGCACTAAATCTTATGTTAACCAAGTACTGTTAAGTATGCGTAGGGGTTTGAAGGGACTTTCCCAATTTAAAATACCTGTTCACACTATATGATCTGTGGGATGGATGTGTAATGATCCCGTGCAAAAAGTATATATTACCAGTGGTTTCGGTATCTACCTCATTGCGCCCAATTTGACCTTGTATGTAAATGAAGTCTTTCATATCTTGTAATTTTTTTAAGTTTATTATTGCAGAAAATTTGGATTATTTAGATACTTCCTCTTACTTTTTGTCATGCCTATTTCGGTAATGTTTCGTATTGTTAACAATGAATAAAGCTGCATACTTTAAAAATGTTTCGTAATAAATTAGCGTTCGGCGGTTGTGTGCGGGGCTTGCGATGTAACCACCCAAATCTTCAAATTCCAAAAAGGTCCACAAATGTGTGCGAGCGAAACGAGCTAGGAAAAAATAGGTTTAGGCTTTGTTGGTCAAAAAGGGTTGGCAATATTTGGCAAAAGGTCCACTTTTGCCAAATTTACACCCCCTCTATGTTAAAAAGGTCCACATTTAGGGAAAAAGTCACTTTTGGAAAATCCGCAACCCCCGCCCCCGAAAACAATCCTGGCTACGTGCCTGGAATGGGGTTTTTTTTGGTTATTGAAATCTTTATCATCTTTTGTACCTGCAATGAAGTCTAAATGTCTACATTTCATACGCGCCACACACAACACGCGACGTAGCAGAGTCCAAAATATGTTGGTGACCAAGCTTCGATGAAACAGCAAATTAACCCATTACAAATGGCCCACCAAATGTAGGGGAGAATAAAATATTGGCTAAATAATCAAACTTTTCGCTTACAAGATGTTGACACAGAAAACACAACTTGATTAAAGCCCGACTCAGAGGATTTCCTGAGGAGGGCTGCCCTCAATTCCAAAAAAAATATGTTTTGGCATGTACATAAGCTTTTGTCCTTATACTAACACGTGGGGACAATTGCTAAGCTTAAATCGAAGTCCTTATATAGAAAATCACAACTTGGTTATAAATTTCCGGATCCGGAAATTTTTGTTAACAGTATTACTATGGGACGTAATACTACACATTAAATGTTTACGGCATGAAAAACGAAAAATCCATTCGTCTCAAATTTGGAACGAATGTGATTTTTAGGTTCTACTATCGTTAGTTCTAGTTGACCTTTTTATAGTTACACAAAAAAATAATATTCGAAATCTCTGAGTCAGACTTTAATTTTTTGTTTTTTATAATTTATATATTCAACAAAATGAATCAATTTGTGATTATACATATTTTTTCGGATCTTGCAATACTATCTTTTGGCCAAGCGTGTATGGTTGAAGTTGTTAGCATTTCACCTAGTAAATAAATGATAGGAGGAGCATTTACAGTATTATAATATCACAGATGGTTTTGGAGAAGTATTTTACTTGAAGGAGTACGAAGAGCATTTTGTTAGAAGAAGTAAGCGTAATGGCCAAACTTATAAAAACAATGTACCAATTGTCTGCTATCAAGCACTGAATCTCGCATGGTTGTGGCAAGTGTTGATAAATAAAATGTTGAGGGGGTAAAATCCTTCAATTGAGTATATAATCCAAAACTGATTAGGTAAGCGGTATCAATCCACTGGATCGAATTGTGCCTCAGTACTGGTCAGAGAGGCAACCTTTGTCTAAAATCCAAAATGTGTTATTTGCACAATGCGAAATTAACAAAAACCTTTGCAAAGCTATAATCAAATTGTATTTCAAGGGCTTTCTGTCAAACGATCTGTAGCATATACCGACAATGTGGAATTGGATAGGATTATATATTTTTTTATCGGCGTAATAAAATTTTAAAACGTTTTATGTTTAGCTAAACATTTGTATTTACGCCCTGCAATCAAGTTTAGCATCATTATTCATCAAAGTAATAAGTTCGATTGTGGTGATGTGATAAATAGGCGTCTGCAGAAATATCTCAAATTGGAAATACATTTTTATCTGTTTGCATGAATTGATCAGAAAAAACCCGTTGTATATATCAACATTTATTGTTTAATCATCATCATCTAGCGGTTGCACTGTAGTCTGACACAGGTTTTCTCTATAAAGCTCTGTCTTGAGGATATCGTTTGATCTCTTGCGAAGGGAGGGTAATTTCTATTTTCTATTTGAAACCAAACGCCCAAATGGTGATAAATTCGTGTTCATTAACGTTTAATTGAGAGACGAAGTATGACAAAAATCATGCATTAATATTTGTCATTGCACGGTGCTTATAAGAGTACGCGGTATGCTTAGTACGTTTACGCACGACATTGGATTGGGTCATTTTATGGGCTAGTGTTTGCTTGCATCTTTCATTAGAAACATTACTGCATTAGATTACATGACGTGTTCAGAGTTTTTTGGTAAAAATGCCTGCTGTTATAACGTGTATGGATTAGGTTAATGTCTGCTCGTGCACGACAGAAGAATCAATGGCCGATTAGAACAAGAGGCAAGTTCCAAATTCAGTTTTTGGTTACCTCTTCTACTTGTTTGTTTAATAAATCTTCGAGACGTTCTCGGTGGGTAGTCTACAACTAATAAGTTACAAATATTAAGGGTAAAATGAGTCCTCAGAAATAAAGACCGTTTCCCTCTTAAGTCCAGGAAAATATAACAAAGAAACCATAACAAAATAAATAGCAAAATTATACAGGAGGTGACAAATGATAGATGTCAAACCAGGGAGAAACCATACCAAATAAATTATGTCATTTTGACTCTTGGGATTCAAGATTATCAACCTCCTCGTGGTGAACCCCGGTAATTGATCTTTTCAGGCGAATGATAATCAACTGAGGCTACGCTAACATCTGTTGTCTTTTTTAATTCACTGTCTTTTTAAATTCACTGTTGTCTTTTTTTATCTCACTGTATTTTAATCATGCCCAACTTGCAGTTGTTCATGTCACCAATGTAGTACAAGCTCACTAACCATCGGCCTTCAAGCAGACTCTCTAAAACTTATGTGCACCTTGATTTAGGCTGGCGAAAAACAGTATAGCATTACCTGGGGTACAGGAAAACCAACCCTGCTGGAGCTACCCTAGAGGGACGACGAGGCCTCCAAAATTCCGATGTACAAACGTTTGACACCACCCCTAAGCAACCAGACACTACGTCTACAAACCCTGACTTTGCTTTTGCAACATGGACATCATCTCCTTCAACGTAATGTTCTTTTCGACCGCTTTCCGAAGTTCCCAACACAGACCATCACTGATCGCTCAGGAGAGCCCTGCTCGGCCTGTGTACAACAAAGCCAGGATGAAAAGGTGGAACTTCGCAAGGCAGATGGGACCCAGTTCAATAACCTAGTGGATTCAGAAGTGCCCAACCTCCCTCCAACCTATCCAACATGGACAATTCTATCAGCACTGGTCAACTCTTTATTAATATAGCAAGAAGACCATCCCACGTGCCTGCCCGTCGCAGAGTTAGATCCCATCCTGGGATGTGGAATGTTTTGGTGATAGTCTCTGTACATGATTTCCTGAATTCTGAAAACCCGGGGAAGAAGAAGCTTCATCCAAGGCTTCAGATCTGACACACTGTTGGGACGGAAAAGCCGCGTGAGCGCTGGGAGGAGGACGTCCAAGGAATCGACTTCAACCACTCCAGCAGGAAGGGTTGGAAAGATCTTAAACCGCCTCACCGGCGAATTTCCAAACCATCGAATGTCCAGAGTGACTGCCAACTCAATTGTTGAGCAAAACTCCTCGCAAATGGTCATTTAAAGAACATTGATAAGGATCACACTCCGCTTTCAAAAAAGATCACCAAAACTTATGGAGCCCTGGATGGACGGGTCTACCAACCAGTCCTTACCAACCAGTCCTTACCCAAGGATCTGGAGGAGAGCTACTATCATCGGACTCCCCAAACCAAACAACACTAAGAACTACCGCCCAATATCACTTATGTGTTGTCTCCTTCAAATCCTTGAGAGGATGATCCTGGGCCCAGCTGGAGCCGTCGTCGAACCCCCATTGACTGACGAACAAGCAGATTTCGCCATGGTCGGAGCACTGTCCAAAAAGATTGTAAAAAATCACAAATGATATTGAGGAAAGCTTTGAAAAGCCTCGTAAGGCAGGCGTCATTCTTGGTGGGGACATACTGCAGATACACACCGTGTGGCACCAGGGCTGACACTCAAGCTTCTAAGGAACCTCCCGGAATCGTCACATTGTACAACTTCATAGTACACATGCAGTGTCTGCGTGCTTGGACGGCGGTACCACAAAGATTGTACTGGCTCCTATTGATGTTCAACTTGTATAACAGCGATTTACCTCAAACAACTCTAGACAATATGCTACGCCGACGATCTTGCCCTCCTCCACTCGGAACAGAAAATGGGACAGAGTAGAAAGCTACACTTACTACAGACATGCCCTACTTGCAGCATATCTCAAAAACCTGGAGACTGAAGCTGAGGGAAGGCCCGACCACGCTAATGCCTTCCACCCAACAACCAAAGAGGCTCATCGCCAGATTCAAAACAAACCTCAATGGAGCTCTCCGCCATACAATCCTACATCAACCTACTTGGGAGTGAAAGACTTAACCGGCGCTTACTTACCGCCAGCACCTCGGTAGTATGCGCCAAGGTATCTTCGAGGAAAACCTTCTGTGCGGACTTGCTGGATTCTTCATGGGGTTGCCAGCCCAAACGACCCTACGCACCCCTGCTTTGGCTTGGTCTACAGCAGGCTGGAATAGCTGCCCCAGCATGGTGCAACAGGCTCTCACACAAAGAGGAAGCTGGACAACAGTACTCAAGAGAACCCTTGAGAACCATTCAGGCTGCAGCCGTCCGACTCCATCTGAATCTATCAGTGCTTTCAGGCATTGCACCTTGCAGTAACCTCGGAGGAACACCACACGCACAAACTAGTGCATAAGGCCCTGCTGGACAACAAGCACTTGCTGCATAACACTGTAAAAGAATCACAGCAACTCGGTAGGACATAGGATGCGCTCTCGCCGACCTTTCGGCCGATACGCTGCTAAACTCTCTAGTTCCACATTCAAAATTTACAGACAGGAATACTGGCCTAGCTAGATACTCCAAGACCGGACCAACTCACTATTACACTTGACAGAACTACCACCTGGCAGCAATCTCCCCACGCAAGGAATGGGCACCTTAAACCGGATTCGCACAGGAGTTGGTCGCTTAATGGCAATATGCATCGATGGAGGCTGCGGCCATTGCCAGGCCGGCCCAATGGTTCTCCATCACAGACTGGATTCTCAATGAGTGCCCTACCTTTCGTCCACCGTTGAACACAGATTTCTCAACCCATCCATTCAACAGTGGGTTGGCTCCAACGCTTACACATATTTAGAGCTGCTGCCTCATACGCAAGAAGAAGAAATTATTAACTCTTGTCATATTGGAATTCGTACAATGCATAACAAGAAAGTGATATTATATTCAATTCAAATCGTGTTTATACGTGTCATCATCAAAATTTCTTCATCCAGTATCATTCGAGGAGCGGCTGATTAGAATGTTTGCAATCGAAGTGCTGATAGGACTGGCGCCCATTGGCAGTAAAGCAGCACCTTGTAGTTTTGATTCTGATTGTTTTAGCCAGATTGCAGCGAAAATACAGTGCTCTATCTTGGTAAAGGCTCAATATAATTACAAAATATGGGATTATTATTATTACAATACTGTTTTTCTTGGTATCATAAGAAACACAAATAAACAATAAAACTAATACAAACGAGTTCATTGATTGAGGAACCCATGATATTAAACTTTAATTTCCTACCACCTGGGGCTCGATGTTCATGCTTATTTGTTTGTACGTCCGTGTTTGTGTTGAGTGTGTGTGTCACCCTTGTAGCGTTGGTACGGACAGGGTACGGGTACGGGTATATGGGTTCCAGGACGTGGGTGTGGGTAAGGGTACGAAGAACCGTGGGTACTGGTAGGGGTATGGGTACGAGGCAATGGGTACGGTATGGTACGGCATCCAGCATAGTGGGACAAAGTCGAGAGTAAGAGTATGAAAAGGACCATGGAGATAGGTACAGATACGGATCTCTGAGTAAGGGTATGGGTTAATGGATCCGTGCATGGGTCTACGAATCTGCAGTGGGTGTGGATAAGGACACCGAGGGTAAAAGTTGTTTCAAGTTTAATGTTATAGTTCTGAGTAATAATTGTTGAACTGATTCGAACAAATTGGGCGTGGTGTGCGTGTGAAGGTCGACAATGCTGTAGACAGCGCGTATCGTAAATTACAACGATTAAATAGGTACGCGAACGACCGTTGTATGGTCGCACCCCGCCGGTTTACTGCGTAAATTTACGCTTAGTTCAAACAAATGTTACGGCGACTATAGTATGACTGTTGCTCAAAAAAGTGGAATATAAAAATATTTTAGCACTTTTTATAGAATGATCCTTTCAGTGTGAGTTATTTATTTTTTGATATCTAGGGTGTATATCGCACACACTACTTGAAATGGTCAGTTCTTCCGAACATATCACCATGAACGTAAGTCCAACAATTAACCTTTACGAACTGTGTCCTTATGCCTGAAGGAAAAAAGGAACGTATTGGAACAGGACATTTGAGGATTGTTGTTACAAGTTTTTTCACATCAGTCATCCTTTCATAACACATTTTTTGGGGGGATTTCATGCATCGAAATATTAAATAGTACTGTTTTTAAATGTCACTCAGTAACTAACATCGAGTATGGTCACCCCTGGCAAGAATCAGTACGACCAAAAGACGTCACGGCAGGCTGTCAACATCGTTGTTTATAATGTTTAATGGTTAGAGTGTCCCAACTACTCGGTCAGAGGCTGAGCTAACTCCTGCAGTGTTTGAGGAAGAAGAGATGTACCTGAATTGATTTGGTCGGCCTAAGGCATCCAGCCATGTTCGATAGAGTTCAAATTCGGAAGCAAGCAGGCCATGTTATCTGCTCCACCCCCTCAGCCTCAGAAATTTACGACCCTTTAGAAAACCGGGCGTATGCAGATGCATATGCGGTGATGCAGTGAGCGCGTCCAAGCCCAGCTGCTGTCGTTGTGACTGATATCGATCGAGAGGACTTTGAATTCATGCGTTCACATTTCCGAACACAGCTGGGCATGGGCGCGCTCCCTGCATCACCGCTCTGCATATGCATAAGCACGGTGTTCTATTCTAAAGGTTATGTATCATGGTTTAAGATCAAGATGCTTGTGTGCTCTGTGACATGCTTCTAGCTTGACTCTGAGTATAATCAGGGGGTTGACACTTAGCGCCCTGTCGGCTTTTGCTCCTTTTACCCCACAATGTGGCTATGGAAAAATACGAAAGTTCTCGCATATCAACGAAATTTATGGTCCCTCTGTATTATTACACCTCAAGTTATACGAGTTGACGTGTTCACCTTTGATAACGATGACAGTAACGAACTGCGCATTGCAAGACCCTCGGCTTAAATAGCGCCCTCGTTGACCTAGGGCCCCACCCCGGTTTAAGGGGTTGTACACTGAATTTCATAATGTTCGTATTTTGTTTTAAATGCGCTATTTCAGTTATTTCAATGGGTCAAATTTGGTACTTTAGTATCAAACTTAGCTCCTTACTGCCTCTTTAGAGTATTTGATCTATTTTTAGAATCAAGGTTATATATTTGCTACAGCACTTGCAGTCTACATTGGGTCCCTTCAATTGAAATCCCTCTGGAAATAGTGTCGTTCTCTACATTTGGTTTTAAAAATACTTAATTCATCGTATATCTTATGTTATAGCCAATTTAGAAATTCACAGCTTTCATAACACCAATTTCCACCGTTTTAAGTCTAAATAGTCCACAAGATTATCGCATAGTATTGTTATCCCTGAGTTTTATCTGGACTTTTAGTGCTTGCGTCCCATCCCCTTAAAATCTAACCCGAGCAGTCGTTAGAGAGCCCCCTCTGTAAAGCAAGGACCAGGACACCGTCGTCCACAAGTGTCATCTCCTTATTTTAAAACAGTTTGGGGACTACAGTAATGAGTTGATAATCACCGAGCTAGATTAGTAAACATTTGTACAATTTGAGTGATTCCTTATTTGCATCTAATAAGCCTCTTTCTACGTATTGTGTCGCTTTGGATACTCGCCTGAGTGACAGCGCGTTGTAATCATAATTGTAGTTGTAGAGCTAATTGGTACAGCTGGGATAAACTAGTTTAAACCAATTAGTTCAAAGGGCAAAATTCCACCCCAACAATCGTTTTTAACGAATTTATAAGTTAGTAGAATTACCCAAAAATTAGTTTTAGCCATAGTAAAGCGAGCCTTCCCAAACTTGTTAATTCAGTTTAACGAATTTTTTTTCTCGTTCAGAAAACTCATTAAGTATGCCCAAAGATTAAAAAAACTCATAGAGCCTTCTTTACCAATATTTAATTGGTTAAGCGTGACTTACAAACCATCATTAGTAAACTAAGGCATCGTTTTCACGAGGTTTGTATAGTAAAACTCCTGGTTATGTTTCAGTGATGATATCCAAAAATTATTCCTCAATTTATACGTACTTCTCCAACCTCACTGGTTAGAATTGAGACCGCTTCATCTTCGCCTGCAGGACGCAAACGGGGTCGGCCATTAAGATTTTATTTCCACAAGAACATGTAAACATTACATCACACATTACGTAAAGCCATACACCACACACCACGTGTTTTTGTTACACAAAAACGTATATACCCACACTATAAATTGCAAATCGTACACAGTCTAATATTGTATCCATTTTTGGAATAAATATATTTGTTTTTAAATGTTCTGTAAGTATTGTTGATTTTGTAGACCAAATTTTACATAAGAAATAGGTACTATTTTTTCTGCAAAATGTTTAGTTAATATTTTTTTTGCACAACTTGCGTTATTTTACCAAAGATTTTCTCATAAATCAGAAACAAAATTTCATCTTATAGCATGCATTGTCTCGATTTTCTGAGTAAAAAAAAGTGTATGTTGATTTCTTGTGAAACTCTTGTAACTCAATAATCACTTGAAATACTGGAAATTAAATTGATCTTTGTTCCTTCAATCAAAGTTCACGTTTCGCTTTAACTGGAAAAGCGCTTACCCTTGCCTAATGAAATTTTAAGCTCCAGATTTTATGTCATTATTTTCAGTTTTTCTATAAATATATTACTTCTTATCGGCGCATGGGTTGTTATTTTTTTTTAATAAAGCATATCACTTCAGTTTGCAAAATTGTTCACAGGTACGCGGTGTGAAAGCAACTATAGTCCCTCGGAGCCATAGTCCGGGCCGGGCTCCATAGACGATAACGGATTATAAACGGAAACTAATGTTGCGTGATAGAGTCAACTAAATTGGAGTCGGCCCTATTCCCTTATCGTTGTAGCCGGACTAGTGTAGTACGCCGGGACTAATAATACTTCTTCTAACCGCCGGTTTGCATGAGAGAAGTACTCTCGGCTCACGTCCTGGAACCATGGTGAACAATAGGGCCATCGATTCATTTGACTCTCATGCTACATTAGTTTCACGCTTATTCCGTTGTCGTCTATGGAGCCCGGACTAATGATACGTGCCGGACTATGATTACTTTTACACCGGCACCCTTCCCCTTTGAAAGTATAATTTTTGTTTGCAACTGAAGTATGACTGTGGCGAATTGGTCCTAAATCAGTCATAGAAGAAGTGTGGTACGTAACCTGGTTAAATGGTTTGGGTGATTTTTGCATTGTAACTGCACCAAGATTGTTCAGTGTGTCTAGTTTCAGACTTAAGGTTATGGAGGGCATGCATCAGTTTTATGTTGATAACACAGTCCTACATTCACAACAGATCATTTTGTGATTGCTGATTAATTGTGATAATTAAAATGCATTTGGTGTATATATCACTATGGTGCATATTCTATAGCATATGGGTAGTTCCACGGTAACGGAGAGACATTCAGACTCTGGACTTTCAAACCAGTGTAAAACAATAGGATTTTATTAAACTGTCAAATATGCTCCAAATTCATATTCATGTTTACACAATTCCGGCTACTTTTTTTCCAACTAAACGCTTTTCGTTAATGAATCTTGCCTGTTGATGAACTTGGTAACGTAATGACGCCCCTAGTGAATTATGGTGTATATTTGACATTGTAATAAAATCCTCTTGTTCTGCACTGGTCCAAAAACAAAATCTGAAGCATCAAAGTGAAGTGGACAGCGGACAAGTCTTGGATGTGTATTGGACAAGATGGAAATGGCAACTGGTATTTTAAGCAGGAGTATTTCTGACATTTTGAATAATAAACAAAGTTAGCAGAAGATAGTGACTGCACATCAAGTGAAGAGGAATCGGTGAGTTACTGCTACTGTAATTTTAAGTCCCATATTGTGCTAATTTTTTTTTTCTTCATGGCCTTCATCTAAAGACACCGACTTTCATGCTACATGCATTGATTTTATTCACTAACAACAACAAATTATGCCTCCTCTCAGAGGAGATGGAATAGTCTAATCACCGATCTGGACCGGCACGCATTTTGCGAATCTAGTATAGTTTTCTCTCTGCTTCTGGAGCTTTGTCCCAAAACCTCCACCAAAGCTTGTTTTGCACTACACCATGTAAGTCCGGCTTCTAGAGTTATGTTTTAAAGTCTGACTCAGAGATTTCGAAATATTATTTTCTTGTGTAATAATGAAAAATAGTCAACTAGAACTAAAGATAGTAACCTAAAATGCACAATTCCGAAATTTGAGATGAATCGGATTTTTCGTTTTGATGCAGTAAACATTTATGTGTAGTATTACGTCCCATAGGATACTGTGTATAACAAAAATTCCGGATCCGGAATTTTATAACAAACTTGTGATTTTCTATATGAAGGAGTGCGATTTAAGCTTAGCAATTTCCCACAGTGATTAATATTTGGAGAAGCATTATGTACATCAAAAACAACATTTTTTTGGAAATTGCGGGTCGCCCTCCTCATGCAATCTCGGAGTCGGCTTTAATGCCGTTTTTAAAAAAAAAAAATCTCCTTCATAACTCGCAGCTTATCATCAGGATCGGTATAATATAATTACAAGGTGACTAAGTTTAATAACACAGGTAATATATAGGCGGCAGCACTGTAGTGTATAAGGAGGGGCACATATCTGTTTCGTTGTTTCTTTAATTTATACTATTGTTTCGTTGTACTAGCAATATTTGGTCATGTGTAACACAGTCTAGGTTGTGGTCTTCTTTGTGTTGAGAAAGTATACGCTGATGTGTCACAAACGGATTAACTCAAAGCTCAAAGTTAACCATAACAGACGATTAGTTGCCACCCGTTTCTACAAAATTGGACACTCAATGAACTTTGTTCCAGGATTATCTGACCGTCTCTGCCCTAACGTCCACAAATAGAACACTAAGCAGAATTTTTTTTACTCATACAAAACTTTTTTGCGCATTCCGGCCTTTGTCCCGTGACGACAGTTGGTGTTCCCTGACCCTTGACACAAAAGTAAACTCTACTGCAATCAGATGGTAAATATTGAGTTTTTTCTTTGCTTAATTAGAACACTTTTGAATCAATGTCCCAGAGCTGTAGTAAATTTCAGAAGCTCGCGAAAGTTTAACTGAAGATCGTCTTTGATTTCACTTCGAAGAGTTTCGGATGATTGATTGTACTGCTCGTACTTTCCTTTAGGTGGTGCCGTCACAGAATCAATTGTGAGCATAATTTTGATAATCCGTCTCTTCACCAGACTGACCCGCTCTTTTTCCACTCAAGGCATTGCGGTCTTGAGTTTCAATTGACTCCCGTAGGGGGTGAATCTGCTGTCCACTGTTCGTAAACGACGTAAGAGGACCTGATTTAAAGAATGACGTATCATGTCCAAAGAATTAAACCAAAGGCTTTTGATGATATTACTTTGTAAGTTGCAATCTACTGGCCGGATTTTTTGTTCCATCCTTCATGTATAACTTCGATGATTAGCTAGGCAGGAATCTGTCTATAAGAGATCAAATGATTACCATAATTGTAACAGCGTATTCCCTTAAGAACGAGTCTTTACTCTAGTCTAACTCATGAATATTTTTAACCAAGGACACACCGGATTTTTACTCTCTTGTTAACCTATACCACAGCTATTCGGTGTATGTCTCTGAAGCTAAATGCACAGTACCAAGGATAAAGCCTCTATAAAGTGCATATTCTATTTTACGAATTGGCTTTGACAAAACGTGCTCGCTCCGTAGGAATCGTGATTTCAATCATACGTGCTTAAATGGCTATTCAAGCGTGGTTTATAGGCCTATTTGACAGGGTGAACGTAAGTATAGCGCCGGGGCCACAGTCTGGGCTCTTCAGTCCATCGGACGATTAAACGAAAAAAGCGTGGACAAAACTATGTGCGTGAAGCGTTCCCTTACTGATCCGAGTGCCTTTCGTTACCGTTGAGCCCGAATATGAGTATTCTGGCGGACTATAATACTTCTACACCGGTCTCGTCCCGCTGCTGTTTTTCTCCCAACAACCTAACACTTAAGTGACACGGGTTTTCACCTCCCGTTGGGGGCCAAGGGGGGGGGGGGGCATGGGACACCCCCCCCCCCCCCCCAGGAGGACCACCACTTTCCCGAGGGCCTGTTTGCCTGCACTTTATACACTGTGACGGTTCCTACGACCCCCCCACCTCAGCCCCCAAACCATGACAACTGCTTCTGTTTGCTGCAAATTCGGGCAAACCTGTTTTCACAACACTGCGAAAATGGGCACCACAACCCACCGCCGGCCGGCCCATTCCAAACGAGCCTTGGCCCGCTTACCCCCCACCCTTTTGAACAACTTATTTTATGTTGCTATCATCTAGCAGACCCAAACTACATATATTTAAAACCAAACTTTTATTTTTTTTAGTTTTTCCTGTTTTTTTTACGGGTTTTGCAAAATGCACGTCATTGCCCATAGAGTTTGTACAGTAACGGTTGGCAACAGCCATATGAAATTGTTGTTGCAGCACATAAAGCGGGTAATTTTTTTTTTAATGTACGAATATGTTACTTACATGTCTGTGTGCACGATAATCAGCACAAAAATTGATGTTGGTTCTTGGTTTCTATTCTTATTTTTTAAAATATCTGAAATGACTTCCGTTAGTTGCCAAAGGGGGGGGGGTTCCATGGGACCACACTAATTTAAAATCATTAACGCCTGGGCCAATTTTAATTATTTTGTTATGAAAAGAAGCGCATTAAAAAAAGTCTCATGAAAAGACAATTACAAAAAATTTAGGGACAGAATCCCACGCGTAAAGCGAGCCCAGCGCCGAAAACAAATTTTGGGGGTCCTAGGAACCACCCCCCCCCTGGTCACCTTACGTGTTTTAAACAGAGCTAAGTAGCGTGGGTGCGCCTAAAATGCAATTAGGCCAAAAACAAAACGAAAAAAACCGACCAAGAGATGTGCGCGCCGAAAGGCTGGCGACAGCGCAGAAGGTTGGGTAAACCTTATACCTCTAAGCTGCAAAAAAAAATATTGAAAATTGGTCTGCGAGTACAATTTGAATGTCTATCGAGAGGTATTTTGTGTCCAACTCGGTAGTGGTGGGAGCTTACTTCCATGAAGATTCTGGACGTGTAGATGTCGTGGTCGTAGTTAGTTGTAGCAGTTGTTAGAAGTGGTGGAGGGTGGGGATGTGGTGGTAGATGTGAATGTTGTAAATGTCGATTTGGATGTTGATGTGAGTTTGGATGTGGATAACGATGTGGTTGCGATGTGGATTCAGGGCGAACGTAACCAGCGGGGGGGGGGGCAGGGGGCGAGAGCCCCCCCCCCCAAACAAACCCTTGCCCCCCTTCGCCCCAAATGAATTACTACCTTTGTACAGTGTTCTATGGAGAAGACCCAAAATTGCCCCTCAAAAAAAAAGTCTCTGGACCCCCTCAGACCCCCCCCCCCCCCCCCCCCCCCCCCCCACCCCCATTTGTAAGGTCTGGTTACGCATGGTGGATGTCCATGTTAATGTGGATAATCGAGTGTTGGTAATGGTGGTTAGTGGGTATCCTTATCATAATCATCGATATCATCCCCCGATACGCCGGGTGTTTCGACTAGCCCAGTGAGAGATCAGTTGTATCCCAACTGGATTTTGTAGAGTGAAGTATAGACCATTTTAGAAAACACAATTTCATTCATTATGAAACTTACCGTCTACGTCATCAACTGCTGTGTGACCAGGTGATCGACCACGTTGTCCAATCTCCTTGATGAGTCCATCCATGTTTGCTTTCATCTCATCGTCAGAACAGAATTTGAAGTACAGCTTAGTACCAAGAAGAATTCCAAGCCATCCATCAGGTTCGTAACCTGCTTCCATCAAGATGGGTATGATTGCCTTCTTCTTTTTAGAAGCATAGGATGCCTCTGAACATTCCAAGCAGGCGAATAAATAAAACAAAAATGAATAAGGTTTTCTTGTCTTATGTAGGTACGTATGTGTGTGTGTTTGTGTTGTGTGTGTGTGTTTTATGTTCAGAATGTCAGGCAATCATATTTGTGGTTTCTCTTATGCGTTAGGGCAGCTTCGAAACCGCGGGTTGACCGTTGACTGCCGGTTCATGGTGATTGAACCGCAGGCCCGTCGCCATGGGGGGATGGAACACCCCCCAGCGATCCTCAAAAAGAAGAGAAGAAAGAAAAAGAGAGAGAAAATGAGAAGGGAGAGAGAGAGAGAGAGAAAAAAAAGAAAAGAAAGAGAAAAGAAGGGGAAGAAAGAAAGAAACAAAAAGAGAACGGCGTCATAAGCATAAGATTGAACTCTAGACTTAGCATAAATCCAATATCACAAATATGTGAAATTGATTTCCCCTCACCAACTAGTTTTGTTCAAGTTTGCCCACAGTATCAAGAATTGCTATGTGCCACAAGGCCTACTTGTGATAAAAATGGTTAGAAATAAATAAAAACAACGAGCATGGTAGTGGCATGGGCAAACAAGAGGGGTAAGCACTGGGTCCAGTCCCCCTAGTTTGGTAACCAGTGTTAGGCGAAATTTTCAGCGGGGAGCTGGTGTCAATAAAAATTGGTAGGGATCGAGTCCCTAGCCCCCACTCAAACCGGAAACTTATGTCTATACTTACCTGGACCTTAGGTTCGTTAGTGTCCATGTCTTTCCATTGAATTAATTACTATACTTACCCTTCAAAATGCCTTCTAAATAGCAAAATCCAAAAGTTTCCTGGGCTCCGCCCCTGGACCCCGGCAAGAATTGCTGTGGCTCCCGCCCCACCCTTAAAGGCCATTGGCGCTCGCTATGGTGTAGTTCCCGTGGTAGTACAGGCTAATACGTTTCCGTCTTCAGTAGCCAAGTTAAAACCAGTCCTTTCTTTGAATTGTTACTATTGTACCCTCAAAAATGTTCATCACTTGAAGGTTCTGAATTGTTCAAATCCAAGAGCTCCAGGTGGCTTCGTCGCCCCTGGACCCGCGCAGGGGCCCCTCTGCTCCTATACCCACCCCTTAAAGACATTTGCGCTCGCTATGTGTATATACTGTATAGTTCCCCTCGGAGGACAATTTAGGCCGTATTATCCCCATTTCAGAGGCAAGCTAGAAACCAGTATGTTTCTTTGAATTGATTTCTAATTACCCCCCATCTTGAAGGTTTCTGAATAATCTCAAATCCAAGAGCTTCGGGGGCTTCCGCCCCCTGGACCCCTGGCTGCCTCTGCACCCCCCAGGGTGGCCCTAAATCGTGCAACCTGGACTCCACCCGTTCAGGGCTTTCCCCGTTTCGCCCTTGTGTTAAGGCTTGCGGTTTGCAGATCAACAAAAATGGGTCTCTAAGGGCATCTTCTTAGGAAAGTCTTTAATGGGGCCCTTAAATAGGTCCCGAAACCGCATACCGTATTTGCATTGTTTTATACGCTCACTCAAGGCCAACCTTCTGCGCAATAACATTTCTTCAGTTTAAACAAAATTACAACATAACACCCCCCCGTGAAAATTTCTAGCGAGGGCCCTGCCGGCTTTTTGTGTTGGAGAGCAACGGAACGTTCCGATTGGAACGAACTGGGAGGGGGAACGAAAGTTTTTGAAGCCATCCTTTTAAGGGAAATACATTTTAACCCTGGTTTACCGAAGTGGGCGCTGCCACCACCACGCCTCAGGGTTTTTTTCGCCTTGCTAAAAACCCTTTTTTTTTGTTTTTGTTGGCCAATTAAGTAATTGGTTAATTTACCGTGTTTTCCGTTCCTTTTAGCCAGACAACCATCAACCGGGTATAGATAAGATAGCAGGGAATCCCAAAGTGTGGACAGGAGTTGGCAAACCACTCTCGCCCTCCCCTTTCAGGAGAGAAGTTACTTGTACCAGCATGCCTAGTCGACACAGATATCACAGACACTTGTTTTGCTGCAAATGATAGTCTATGTCCTTCTTTCCATTATACCAAAGTGAGTCCCAGTGAAAGTAGGAAACTCTTAAGCTATCTTGTGGCACCAATATATAGGAACCGGGTGTTCAATAACGAAACCACGGGGTGATGGCAAACCCTTCCCCCTTCGGAAAGTTTGGTTACAAATACAGGCTCAGTAGATGAGAGTTAAGAAACTAACCAAAATTGTTTAAAAAAAATTTTACACTTCACATCCTTCAATCAGGACTTATCAAAATAACTTTACTACCTGATCTACAGCTTGAACTGTCCCTTGTATTTCTCAGACAATGCAATAAGTATGACACAGAATGTTCGACGCTTCGCCATAGCAGCAAGGATGTCGCCTCCTAAAGAAAAACATTAAGATAGACTTTATCAATAATTTAAGAGGTGCAATGGACCTACCTAATTTTGATAAATTGATAATTACACTTCAACGGTAACTTACACTCTTAAAAATAAATACCACGCTGTTGTGTTGAAGAACATGGTCGCATCTTTGTGCACATGTCCTGTTTAAAAATACCTAATTTTCCTTTTTGACCCAATAATTGGTCCTACCAAAGTGCACAATATCCTGCCGTCCTGGAATTATTTATTACATGAGTAAATCGGCGAGCAACCCAAAAAGAGCGTACGAGTTATACAATATTTTTCGAAGTTAAAATGAAGTGTTTGCGCTTGCCCCATATAAATTATTTCGATGTTAAATATCCCTAACGTCCCTAACGGCCGTTTTTGCCACTTCAAAAAAAACACGGAGCGCACCCTATCCTTGTTTTTAGGGAGAAATTGGCCCTAGATCTAACAAAAATACGCTACCTCCCTTTCCGGTGATCATCACAGGTTTTTGTATTCATCATTTTTTTAGAAAAAGGCGCTAGGATATAAGTGTCTATGTATAAACTATAGCCTATACTCTGCCCACCGGTGGGGGCTAGAAATATGAATACTCAATAATGGTTCTCCTGATCAATGCCTTGGATTCTCATCATTATACCCTTCTTTTGTATCTGTGTAAGAGAGAATTCCCTGCCTTGCGTCTTTTCATTCGCATCGCGTTTTAACTACACTTTGACTGCGACTAACCCGCATAGCTCATTTTGTCATTAAACACGTTCATTACTCTGTACATCACGGCGCATTTACTCCAATATACTCAGACTGATAGACTCTAGCTACATGCTGTGCAAACACCAAGATGCCCCCTTGTGGTTTTAAAAGGTAGTGACGGAATAACGAATTGACTCTTGTGACTTCTGATTTATTTCTGATTTAGTGTTTCAAATTACAAAACGTTCATTTGATTCTTGAAGGAAATAGAATCTTACTCATACTGTCCAGATCTACCCATACGTTGTAACCAGCTTGAGTTAGTTTGTCTCTGATGTAAATCGCACGTGTTTGGGAATCCATTGTAACACTGATCATCACGTGACCAGAGATTGTTGAGTATCCCCTTTCCAACCCAGCAATTCTTGTACGAATGGCGGTGATCGCTGATTCCGGAAATTTCCACTTTCCACTTGTCGTTGATTGTCCTGGATTTCCCAAAGAGCCATATGAGCTTGCTTGTCTTTATTGCTCGTTCGTGAGTGGTACAGAATGCACGAGCATGGATAAAGCACAACAAATGATACATCAGATACAAAAATTGATAAATTTCATAAGTAAATTCATAATTACATGTTAAAAGAACAATACATATTGCATGTTACAGACTATCCCAATAAAAACTATACAATCCAACTAAAAATTATAAAAAAATATAAACTGTTCATATTTGCCAGTAATTTTTGAATTATTTGTTAGACAGATCCTAGCTAAATCCTGCCTTCATTCCATCCAATTTGAATGTACCGCCTAAGCGAAGATATTGTCAGTTGAACACAAAGGATAATATACCACTTGGGCCAGTTTTCCCCTGACGGTTCAGAAACTAAAGGTATAGAGCGTGAGCATCATTGTGGGATTAAATCCGTTTTCAAAACAAAAGAATATTGTACAGATCAGAGTGAATGTATTATCAAGCAATGAACTAACAATACATTATTTTTCATGAAAAGCTCCAGAAATTATTATTTGTGGGTGAAATGAAGGACGTCACTCTTAGGGGACAATAATCATGAAATCATGGAAACTTGGGAATTGACTGCTGAAAATAAGTTTGTAACAGTCTAGAAAGTTGTGAGGGACCAAATGTGCTGTTACAAGGATCTCTAATGGTGGAGGGAAAATTTACCTTTCCCCCTATCCCCCACTGCCTCCAAGATGCCAGGGAGGAATAAATGAAGCAAGGAAAGCAGGTTCAACAAAAGGCTGGTTGGTGCAAAATGTATCAGCTGTACTTCCAACAAGGGGTTGTTTTTATGGTTCTACCTTCTGTTGAATCTGGAGTAAAGCTGAGACAACAAGACTGTTGGAATTGAATTTCCCAAGGTGCATGTATGATGAGCAATGCGCCATTATAAGTTATAAATTATGTTATATCACAAGACGCAGCACTTTATACCTACATTTTTATGTTAGTTTTAAAGAAAGATGCCATTGAAGGGATTTTCACTGGCAACTTTGTTGATATCAAGATAGCGGAAACTGGCCCAACAGGTTTTTAACTGTCTCAGATAATTAGCCATACACTCCGAACCAGCCCCCAAATTGACCACCAACTAAAAATCGCCATGAAGCTGGAACACTCTAAAAAGAATAGTCAAACTCAGTGAGACGAACGAATTTTTGGCCAAAAATAATCTTTGATTGTATAGTTTTTTTGGGACAGTCGGTATTATTTCCTCTCAATATGTGATGAAGTTTAATTTTAAGTTATATGTTTATTGGTCCGAACTTACCGTTTCACGGATGCTTAGAAAGTTATTGTTGTTTTAATGCTGTCTACGAGAAAAGCTAGTTTCACAGTTGCTTCTATAGCAACCTGTTTGTTCTTCTCAGAGAAAGGGTTGCTGCAGCATTTGACTATCGAATAGCTAGGTACCCCTCCGCTCCTTTCAATTGCCGCTTTGTTTGCGTCATTTACAGTGCAGTTGGTTCAAGCCAATAGAAACTCCAATGCAGAAAAGGCGATGGTGGAGCAACGTCGTTGGTTACCGGCGAAAAAATGACCATCACCACTTCCACCTGGTCTTTCACTAAACTTGCGTCAACTTTAGGACACAGTCTCTTCCGATTTATCAAGGCTTCACTTTATTCGTCTAGATTCGCTAGAATTAACATTACTAGAGGTTGAGGTTGACACGTTCTCTCGGATTGTGATCCCGGTCTGCGGGAAAAGTATGGTAAGTATATCCCAGCATGGACCTCATATAGGCTGCGCGATTGTCTTTATGAAGTCAGTATGCAGTTATGAAGAATTCCTAGTGATGCTGGTAAGATGCTCCTACAAGAATTCTGTTACTTTCCTCGAAAACATTTCCGATAGCTTTTATAGTAGTCACGAACCGCAACAAAGCCACCACCCCTTTTAATTGTCCAAACTGTCGAGCAAGTGCAGAACATTCATTCGAGTAATTCCGAAAACCATTAAAGAGTATGTTCAGACGGAGAAGTGCCTGCAATCTCTTTTGGGAATCATTTAAGTCATCTTGAAAGGAGTTACTTATCTTGATAAAAAGCTCTGTGTATTTCTTTTGGCTGAGGTATTCTGCAACTGAACGTGAACGTGACAGATATAGTGCGATTTGGCCATCGGGAACATCTTCTTCACCTTTAATGCCGATCAAATTTCTTGCTATTACCTCCAAAGTTGTCAGTGAATCGAGAGTATTCTCATCGTAAAAGTTGCTGGTTTCATCAAGGCGATCCAGTACTCCATCTATTCGACCTTTAGCCTCTTCTAAGGAACATATCTTTGAATTCTTCCTTCCAAGCCTTCCAAAGAAATTGGTAACTTTTTGCAAAGCGGCAGGACGTTTTTGGTGTTTAGACATCGCTGTCGGGATAAAATAAACATACTTTTGTTAAAATCTGTGATTTTGCGACAATGGCATTATGCTGGAAATTTAAACAATTTTAAATTGACCTTCCTCGTCTACTAGACGGGGATTACTACCACCACACCCTAATATCCATTCCTTCAATACCACCATATACCCTACCTTAATCTGTTGCTTATTTTTGCATAAAAAGAGTGCAAAATAACAGCTGCATTTCATTCATTCTGTTGGCATCAGAAAAGGGGTTATGTTTAGTCGTTCCATCAGTTCCATTCCCTTCCACATTTAAAGTACAATCCTTGTCAAAAGTTCACAATCTCCATCACCTTTATTTTATCATATAATTTAAATGAGACCAAAGGATACTACATTCAATTATCCGAGGGGCCCGGGATTGTGAAATGCCTGTAGTAAGCGGTTGATAAGATTGTGCAATATATTTACGATTTGACCCAAACCAAAAGAAGCAAAGTAACAAAATCAACCTAGAGGAACATTTAGAAATAAGGGTAAACGTAAATATAAATATTTCTCCTCTTGGTTCTGGAAAATATATAAGTATGGAAAAAACAATACACGTATGGTGGTCAATAATCCATGTTATAATTTGAAATCACTCCTTGATTAGGGCCATCTTCAAAAAAAGGCAAAACCTTTTTGGTAAAAAATGAAGTTAATGGTATTGCAAATTCTTTAACATTATCACGTTAACCATCCTTCCAAGTTTCCTGCATGATATGTTTAAACAATTATGTCCAACGCAAACACCCTCAACAGCGCCTTGAGCACGTTTACGTGGAAATGTCGCGCGTTAAAAAACAGTTATTATATTATTATTATAAGTAATAACAGAGATATTAATTGACTTTTGGTATGTCACACACGTGACGAAAAATACAAAGAAGTTTTATTACTAGAAACCACTGTCTCAGTAATTTTCACTATTCTGTCAACAAGCCAGTTTATGCACCTTCCATCACAAAATAAATGGCTTAGATCTTTCCGCTTTCAAAAGTTATTGATATGGCTATAATACTGTCACACACGTGACGGCACTCACCATTTTAGTATTTGAAGGACATCAATTTCTGGTCATATTGAAGAAAGGTAGCAGTGTTAACTTTATTATCAGTTAATAATGAAATATATCAGTTCAAAACAAGAAAACATCAATTACTTTTAATAAAGACTGGTTTAAACTTGATTTCCATGTGTCTTTTAATATTTGGGGTGATTTGCCAAATTTAGCAGACTTGGCACTATTTCACACAGGAAATCGCCATCTAGGATTAAGTATGCTTGTGCAAGTTACTACTATAATACTAATAATTGGCTTTTAAAAAGCGCCATTTCATCAGATCACAGCGCTGTTGCCTGATTATTATACGCTGCCGCAGGAAAATCGTCACATCCAGTTCGCTTCATCTAGGCCGGCAGGCTGTCCAGCACAATCCTATCAGCATTAGATTGTTATTCCCAAACAGCTACCCAATATCGCTTGGGTCGACTACGCAGTGATGTACAGTGCCTTGCCCAAGTGCACAACACATTGGCCGCAGCGGGGCTCGAACAAAAACACAACCTTTGGATCCATGATTCGGCCGTCTTCACTGACCACATTGCCCTCACATGATGACATTGTAATGAAAGTGTTTGAAATAGTTGAAATATGGAAATACACAAAATTTTATTAAAACTTCATTTTTGGTGCACATAAAAATCATGGTCATCAATTTTGTATTATAATTCAATGGAGATTCACACACGGTAACCACCAAGTCACACCCTGCCGTATTAGCAATATCATTTGTTAATTAGCAAGTAAAGTTTGCTGTTACTTTAATCAACCAACCTTGTTGTAATGCCAAATACCAATGTCCGTCTGAAATAATATTATAAAATAAACAAAAATCTTCACAGAATTTTACAGTTTTGACGTTGAATTCTAAAAACCCCTTTTTGTCTGAGGTCACAAACGCGACCGAGCTTTATTTGCCCCTCATGACAAAATAAATCATCTGCGAAAGTGGAAAGGCGTTATTTTGGATATGATTGGTCTAAATGTTATTCATTATACATAAAGTAATAACTATTGTTATATGGCAAAACAGCATGTGGGGTTGAAACTCAAATTTCCCATTTGGCCCATTACGAAATTTCGTTTTTCGCATTTTGCATTTTTGCAATACTTTTCCAGTGTATAAGTGTACTTGACTCTTAATGGTTAGAGCTATATACAAAACGACGCATTATTCAAATTCTCCATATGAGTGATATTCCTACCACAAATTATACAAATCCCAAGCAGACGTACTATTACAAAACCGTTGTAATTATAGTCTGCGTAGATAAGTTCCGTGTAGGTCATGTGCCAAAACTTCCTGGTATAGGTGTTCCAGTTTTAAGTTTAGTTATTTGATGTTTTGTCTTATCGACTTTACTCAATAACTTCGATTATGATAACAATAAAGATGCATCAACCACTACTGTAAACAATCAAACACTGACTTGACCATTTTCAAGCTTAAAAGTGTTCGCATTTACACAAAGTACAGGCTCAAGGATATTAAAACTCAAGTTGGCCAGTCTAATGGCGGAAAGCTTGTTTCCGTAAAAACTGCTTATATAAGTAATACCCTATCCTTTTACCCATATCACTACACACACTGTACGTGCTGGCTGTCCATGCAGAATTACCATGCCGAGATAGCTTGCAATTGCACTCAGCCCAAAACATGTTTGCAGACGATAGCCACACGTTTTTAAGCTCTAAAAAAAAAAAAAAGAAGAGGCGATTTTGGAAGGCTATTTTAGGATGAAGTAATAGCTAAAAAAACACTTATTGAAAGGTCCTAATTTTGAATCTGTTTGTGTAATTTTTAATTGGCTCGCGCTCGTGTTATGATGACGGCATTTAAATAGACCTTTGGAAAATTTCGTCGTATACAAACATTTTTGAAACCCCGTTTGCTACGAAAAACTGCGATCCGTTTACATCACCTGTTTAATGGGAAAATGGGAGTCAAGTTTAACGGGAGTCGAAATTGTGGCGTGAGAGTGTTATACTTCGGCCTGCCTGAACAAAAGAGTGATAGCTTTCGCGCAGCGGTTGTGCATGCGTATCGCGCACACCGACTTTGTATTCTCGCGATTACAGCTGCGACTTCGCACGTTTAAGACTGCGTGAAAGCTATGATTTCATCCTAAGTAGACTGTACCCCAGTCGCGGCTCTGTCTCTGGGTTTAGAGCGCCCACTTCGTTAAAAGATAATGCTAATTAAAAACGTTTCGGTTTACCACCCCCTGGACAGCCCTGTCAACCAACTTGGCCACAGAACGTGAATTGCACAAGGCTCCTGGAATTAACACTAGGTAGGAGAGCCCGCCGAGGACTGTACGAATCTGTGGGGAAACTGTCTCCAGCAGTATCGATTCACAAGTAACGTGATCGCATTTAACTTGCGCACATCTCGCTTAATTTTGAATGCTAATCCGGGGACCAAAGATACACACTAAACAGGTGGTGTCATTGGCACGCGACATCACATCATTTATCGATTTAATACGCGACCGCAGCTAATTGAATCGCTTCTTAGGTTTGGGAAGCATGAATTACTCACTATTTTTACTTTCGGCTTTGTGATATCAGAATTTGTGTACACGTTGTTTCTATAGAGCTTATGAGAGGTCCCAAGAGAGTACCTGGAAAATACACAAACAACAAAAAATTAAAGAAGACGGGGATGAGAAGCTGAGAAATCAGAAAAGGTGCCTTGTTGATTTTTTCCTGTTTTTGTTGGTTGGTTGTTTGGATATTTTTACTTATTTGACGATATATGGGCTGGTAATTTGTGAAAAAATAAATAATTAAATTATTTACATTATTGAAATGATCAAAATGATATCAGGGAAACCAAACAAACGAAAAGGAGCAATAATTAAAAGAGTAAAACAACCGAACACCCCCGCGGAGGTGTGCCGTGCGCGACGACCTTCAGGTAAAGAAACAAAAACGAATTAGGGTATAAGGTTGCTTTAAAAGGTGTATGCGACGAAATCTTTCCCCACAGCGGCGGTTTTTTCCACCCAATGAACCCTAAGTATCCAGTGAACAGGTACATTAAAACGTGTCTGTTTCAAGGTGGTCAGCTAGTAACGTTAATCGTAACTTGCATTTTTCCTAAAAATAGGTCATCACATACACTCGAATTTTCAGGGATTTAGTGACCACTCCAAAATAAATTTCAAATCAAATCTCATTTGCCTTAGATTTCAATAAAATTAGATTTGAAATTCAAATCTAATGATTTGAAGGTAAATTGCAATAGAGATTAATTTTTTAAATCCCAGTGATTGGTCACTATAACCCAATTCTTGAGGATTAACTTTTAAATCCCTGATGAAATTTCGAGTGGATTTTTCTTTGAATTCATGGACCATTGCTTCCCTTATAGCTATCGCGTTATGTGAACCATGATGGCTCATACGTTTGGTTTATTTGTGATTTCTTTTCATTTTTTTACTATTTAAATCCAAATTTGGAACTCTTCCCAAAATAACGAAATCATTCCCAGAATTGCGTTGCTTGTTTTAAAAACGAATCAGTTACCCAACCTGTTTGTACGATTCCACGACTTGGTCAGCCCGCTAGCTGCGCCCCCGGGGTTTTATTAACAAAGCCGTCGCGTCAGGGGGAAACTTCACCCTTCCCATTCCCCTCCCTTGTGTTACGGCCATTGCTGAGCTGAAGCCCGTAACCCATTTCTCAAGATAATTTGCCGAAAAGAGGTACCAACTAGTGATTCTCCCCATGTGTGACCTTCGAAAACAATGTGTGTGACATTTTGACCACAGATTGTTTCTGTGCCCATTTCAGTAGTTCTGCGCAAAAATTGGACACTCCTCTAGATGACCCTGCGACCTTTTGGGTCACTCAACCCTTATAACAAACGTCAAACTGTCCTCTCCTACATTCATGTCACCCAAAAATACAGCCCACCCCCTCCCCGGGGTCCAACTTTCATCTTGGGGAAAGCGACCGCGTTGTATGTAAGGCTGTTAAAACCCTTTTCCGAGCAACGTTTTCACTACACACCTTACCCTTAACACCCATTTTTTAAAATTTCACACAAAAACACCCATATTGTGGAAAATCTGGACCTTATCACCCAATGACACGGCCTATTCTTGGGTAGATTTGTTTTTTAACTTCTCAACCAAACACCTCTATTGTTAGAAAAAGTTGTCAAAATATGTCACACAAAGACCCCATTTTTGGATTTTTTTTCAAACCAATTCGTCGCTCGGAAAACCACTACTTGCGGTAATTTTGAGCGGTCGGTTAGGGCTGTGGCGGTTTCATTTGGCTGCTCTCACCCAAAGAGAATTTTTCAGCCTCGGGTCACCGAATGCCCTGGGGTTTGGAAGCGCGGGGACGAGCCTTACAAACCAACTCCCATTTCATATGTGAGTGCCACCACCCCCCCCCAATTAATTCCCCCCCCCCAAATTCCCCCCCCCCCCGGTTTTTCAGACCCATATGTGAAAGCAAACGAAATACATAGCGGACGACAGACAGACAGACTGTTTTTAGTGGTTTTAGAATATCTCAGGATTTTCGATTTACGAGCATGGTAAAAATTGAGGCGCGAGTGAGTTCTTGAAATCGAATTAAAAGTAGAATGGAGCTTTTTATTCATAGTGACAAACTTAAAACATAAAAAGCTTTGTACCGTATATCCAATAAATGTACAAATAAACATGATAAAAAAAGTAAAAATATTGATTGATAAACAATAATACAAACACTTACTATAAGATCTTATATTATGGCCAATAAACATCATTTTCATGAATGTCAAATTAAGAAAACATTAAACCGGGAAATCGGGGGGGATTTGAGAGGCTAAACACGATACAACAAAAATTGCAACCTGGAAAATTTTCTTTTTTCCTTGTTTGTTGTGCCCAGGCAGGCAGCAACGGCTAGAAAAAGGCCTTTATTTACGTTCCCCGTTATGAAACAGGTCAACGGGATTTTGACTATTAATTAGATTTGCACTAGTGATTCTAAAAAAAACCACTCGTATCTGTGGACGTTTACAAAAACTTTGTACAAAGATGTACAGGCAGTTGTTAAAAGACCCATTCGTGTTGATCATCCTTTTCAAAATCCAGGAGTGCAATGGGTTTTGGGTGGTTATAATTAATTATAATAGGGCTGTTTTGTATTAGAGTGTATCGGTGCGCATGGCTAAGAAGCGCATAGTATGTTAGCCATGGCGCGCTGTTCAAGGGTATTGATTGTTTGATTAGGATTACTTTTGCAGGGGAAGTTTCTGGAGTTTTGTGTAATTCAATACAAACCAAATTAAAAAGCACAGCTGGAAATTAATCACCGAAATCTGGCATGTAAACCAAAGTTGAGGGTGTCAAATCGGAACCCAATGTTATTGCATTGGCAAGGTAAATGTTTCAAATTCATGCGTGACATGACAATTCTACTATTACTGTTTCATGGCTATCGCTAAGGAGGCAGTATTGTTGCCTTGATTGAATTTGAAAATGTTGAAAAAAAACAATTTAAGATAATAGCTTACCCCGATGATGCTAAGTACGTCATTGAAAAGTACCAATTATGTTCTGAACTGCATTGAAATAATTATATTTATTAATTCTTTCCATGGAGATGGCAGGCACGATAGTGTTGAAAAAAAAAACCCATTGTGCGCTTGGCCGGCATTCGAACCAGCGACCTTCGTATTAAATGCCCGACGCTCTAACCAAATGAGCTATCAAGCAGGTTCGGTTGAACTAGAAGAGCCGATAGATATCATTATAGGTGTTAGGTTCGGAAGTTTTGTCTTTATACGCCTTCAAATGCACTGATGAAAATAGTCTTTACTTACGTATTAGTCTACATCTGACGATACGCTTGTGACAAACGGAGAATATAAGAAGTTGATGCTTTGCCGCGTTATGGTAGTTATTAACGGTAACGAGATGAATAGTTGGTGTCACGTGTAAGGTGGGACGTCTGGTCACGTGTCAGGTATCAGGTCTCAGTTTGCTCTTCGGGGGCGGACCGATATATATTAAAATCCACTAGGTTAAATCAAGTCTGACATAGGCCCTCTGCCCAGGCGTGTGCTATTATTTTTTCCAAAAGACACGGTTTACTATGTCTGAACAGATACAAAATTTACCTTTTCCCCTGACTGATTCCAAAAACCGATCTCGTACGATGACGATAATCGGTTGTTTTTACTCAAATGTAGGGAACGTACGTTCATATTTGTACCTGACTCGGGGTCCCCCCGGAAGAAAAATAATAAACCAATCAATGCCGTGACGTATCAAATCTTTTTTTTTCCAAAAATGGCTGTTATTCCCATAATAAAATTCCTTTGTTTAAGATTCAACATCTTGTATATTGTTCTTTAATAATAATATTCAATTGTCCCGCCCAGGAATGTGAACAAAAGATGGTGGGGTCCATACGTTAACAAAAATGAAAACAAAGGTCAGAAGCGATAAATACCCTTTACCGGGACTTTAATGAGCAGGGCCGGATTCCACCCCGTTTTTTTAGTTAAAGCGGCTTCAAAGCCACCTTGCCGCGCGGTCGGGGCCGGTTAGCGGCAGAAAAAAAAATAAATTCTCAAAAAATTTGATCCAAATCGGAGCTTATGTTGAGAAAAATATAGTGAAAATTACTCTTTCAAAAAACTTTGAAAAATATTCACTTAGCGAAGTTATCAAGGCGGAGACTCTATCATTGAACGTACCGATATTGGTTTCAAACTATTAACAAATTAACAGTGAAAATTGGGGTAGTAATTTACAGTGCAAGGAACTAAGCCATTTTTCATCAAGTCCTACTAAAAAGGACGCTACAATATACTAGTGTAACCGGGTAATGGAACCGAGGAAAAGAAAATGGGGCGTGCTGTTAACAGGTCGGTCGCGATGAATATTTATTGGGGAATTATGGCTGCAAATCAACAGCCAGCTGTGGTGTGAATGGGAGTAGTTTTATGCACCATGTTAAACCAGGAACAATGGAGTTCAATTGTGTTAACAATACAGCGTGGTGGCGATGGGCGTTGATTTCCAGCCTTTATGTGGAGCGGAGCGAAAAAAATTGTTTATATTTCGTTCACTGTTTTATCAGAAATTTTGCTTTATACTACAAATGGCTTGGAACTTTATCTAATTTTAAGACACTATTTATAAATATTTAAAGTAGTAATACAGTCAGGAAATAGCAAATTATGCAGACATCATTTGCGACGGAAAATTCAAAAAGTGCAGTGGAAACTCGTGCTCGATTTCTTTACAGCGATAAATGTCTATCGTGATTTAGAAAACTTGGGGCCAAAAATGGGCTGTGTAGAAGTCGTCATGCATCACTGATCAATTCTCGTATTGAACGAGCTTGCACGAAAGAGCCTTGTGAGTTCATTAAGCGAAGAGTTGCGGTATGCCTGGTGGGGGTGGTTGATGCTGCATGGCCCCACCCACAACAAATGTGCGCGTGCGTCGTCAACAGCCGCTCCATTTTCCAGGGCAGGATTTACAATCCTGCCGCAAAAAGTAAGCCCGTCGCACTGATTGGTCTGGCTAAACATCTCTTACGAACATTACGGCATGTCGAGTGACTAGTGCACGTATACCCGGAACTATTGTTTTGACTATGTTTGTGGCGGTAGTTACTTCCCCCGACCTAGGGGGAGATTTGAGGGAGTTTTCCCTACAGATTCGGAGGAGGGTCCACGCGATATGGGTGAATTAGTCTAGTGTAAAATTTCGTCGCTTAAAAATTTTCAGTACCGTGGACGAGGGGAGGGTTCTAACTCCTAAGTTCAGGCCGGGATGAAGCGAAGTTGCTTTTAACATGTTAGCGTATGCATTGGAGAAGATCTGGGTTTTTAGCAGTAATACACGAAGCAGCAAAATGCGGACAATTCCAAAATTAACTTTTTCGTTACAGCATTCGAGGGGACGACCATTCATGATATGCAAATCACAAACACAATAATTTTGTTCTCAAAATTTCAGACAATGGCAAAAACAAATCTAGTTCAAATTAGCATGTTAACAATATAAAGTGAATTAAGGTCAACCCCTCCCGCAGAGAGGTCAATGCGAACATCAAGCTCTGAAAAAAAATAATAAAATCGCGCCAGGTCGAATGCGAAAAACTGGTGTGTCACCTTCTGCGTGCCACAGACGTTTCACACCCACTATACCAACCGGACCATGAAGTGAATTTAAAAATATAAAATTTTTTTGGTGTGTGTTTTGTAGTTGTGTTTTTCTATAATTATGCATTGGTCTCAATCTTATTTTGAAAAGTGTTAAAAAGGCTTATTTAGTTAACCATTGGCTGTAATAAACGCCTTTTATGGATCAAGATCGATTGACTCTACCATCTAATTGATGAATAAACTATCCTAGGCAACCGGATTGGAGGGAAGGTAGAGAACAGAAGGAAGAAAAAAAAAAAAAGAAAAACTCACAATATACCAATAGTGATTTGAACTGCATCAGAAAACAGATACGTATCAGGAGCCCAAAGTGCTGGTTTGCTGTTGTAAATAGGACTGTTTTAGACGTTGACTTGAAAATAGTTATTTATGAGCTAAGCGGATACTGTTAGGGAGTTATCCACAAATGTGTTTACTGCGTAGCAAACATATATCACCATATAAAATGTTGTTGATGGAACTGACTGTCTGACTCAGGGAGGAAAAAGAGGATGATTCAATGTTCCGGTGGTTGAATACGCTGGATTGAGTTCAGAGATATAGACAAGGTGACATGCGGGGAAAAGATGGCCCCCAGCCCGCTAAAACACGTGAGAAGCAGAATCTAAAAAGCTGCCCTAGTGTTCAGTTGATAGAGTGCGGGTGTGATATGTTCTCGTAGATGGATTTGGACACTTAAAGTGGTATGGGGGGCGGGGAACTCTTTCCGCGCGCCATTGTTTGAACGCTAAAATTGTTTTCCAAACATTTTATTAATTGCCTAAATATCAGCTGCGCATATTTTGGTTGGAAAAAATGAAATCGGGCCAATGGGTTTTTATACTAATTAGCTTAAATAAGCATTTAGGTGGTGACTATCAAAACTTGCCCCTACGCATTCAGCTAAACGGAAAAAGTCGGCAGCGCATTTTAACCGCTGAACCTCGGTAGTCGATTCTCTTCGGGAGGGCCATGTTTGTAAGTCAGATAGTAAGGTGTTGCAGGAATCCAGCCTAGATGTAACAAATGCGTGGACCAATCTGATGGTAGATTTTTCATCAGGGTACTGTCAAAACTGCTCACTTTTCTTTTTTGGGAGCCATCAGGCAGCTTTGCATATTGAGGTGTTAAAGACACTATCAGTGATTTATCCAAAAGAGTCAAAGTATTTGAAATTTGCAGGAATAGCTTTACAAGTGAAGAATAAGCCTGTAGAATTATCATAACTTACTTTTTCTAACTGAAGAATTGACAGAAAAGGAAGAAAACGGCAGTGTTCAAAGATACGAATCCCCATTGAATTACGTGTTGTAGTTAGTGTCCGTTCGGACACTAATGACCAAAATATCCGATTTCGTCCTTATTAGGTTGCTTCTGGTCCTATTATTTGTAGGGTATGGTAGGATACCTATGCTTGTTACAGACATGCAAAAATCTGATTTTTGATGATTTTTTCGATTTTCTGATTTAGCAAATCACTGATAGTGCCTTTAACATGATTGATCATTCTTCGTGATGAGTCTAAGATGACACCAAGGTTCCGTGCTTCAGCTGAAGGATGAATAACAGAATTGCCAATGATCATGGTTGGCTGATAGTTGCTAGTCGATCTGTTAAAAGGAGAGCGAAAGCACAACATCTCTGTCTTCTTGTCATTTTATATCAGTTTATTGGGTTTACACCAGGATCTGATGTCTGCAATGCATGTTTCAAACTTGTTTGATCCCGAGGGTGGAAAGTCAGGTAGAGCTGGGTGTCATCAGCATAAACAACAGATTGAACACCATGTGCAGGGATTATATCATGTAGTGACAAGACGAAGTCAAGGTCCAGTAACAGAGCCCTGTGGGCCTCTGGACAAGTGGACAAGTGAAATTTCTTCCAAAAAATACACTCGTCAAAGGTAGCTAAAGGTATGTACACTTAAATTGATAACGTACTGGTTGAGTTTTACACATAGCCTATTTCAGGTGCAGATCTGTCATCAATTTTGCAATCGTGATCGGCAATCATCAGGGTATACTTGCATGTATGGCATCATTTTTTTTAATATTTTTAGGAACATTTGATTGAAAAAAATGAGAGGCGTTTATTAGAGGAGAGAGTTTATTACAAAAAAATATGGTTTTCGAGTCTTTCACCAGCACATTTGTCATATTGAAATTGAATGATCTGTGTCAATACTGGCTAAGTCAAGTCGTCCATAGAGTGTTCTAACATGTCCGCGACATACATATCAATAAATATCCTTATCACTAATGAACAGGGCGGACCGTATATTGCTAGGTTGAGGAAAGAATGCACAACCTACATTGGCCTTTGAAATTTCTTACAATTTCAAACTCTACCATTATATACCCAAATTGGTTAGCACTAGGCACACTTATTTCAAAGGGCAGAAAATCAACGCCTAAAATCATCATAAAATGTAACATGTCTACACGCAATACCAACCACATCTGCTAGGAAGGTCAGGAAATACACACATGTCTGATTATGCCCATAATCATGTAGTAATAACGATAATGAGCATCTTTTAGCATCTTTAGAACCTCTATACAGCCTGTCTCAAAATAAATTGTGCAAGCGAAAAGCGCCATCTTGGCAATTAGAAAATACTGTTGTGACATGATGCTTACATCGCCGTCAAGGGCGCAGTCTTAGCTTTCAAATGACGTTTGTTCTGTTCAATTTGCTTGTTTTAATCTCAAGATATGTTTAGTTGGCGACGAAAGGGGAAAATCACAATTGTGCCACTTTTAGAAAATTGAATAGAATGTTATATTCAAATACCTATACAGTACAGTTAATAAAAGAACATTCATTTGTAGGATTATATATAATTATGTAACAATTGCTCAGTATGTACTTGATCTTGACGATGTGATTAGTAGTGACAAGCTGCTCATCATTCATATCAGTAAGTCACATTTTCTTCAATTAGCTATATTCAATAGGGTTCACAGAATTACAAAGGATAAAGAGGTTGAATTATTGGATAAACTTTATCTTCTTTAATAAAAGTTGTACAATTTTGATTTTACCCTTTCGTTGTTACTCGCTTAATTCCAAAGATTGAAATTTCAATCTTTGGAATTAAGAGAGTAACTAAGCATTAAGCATATATGGAGATTAAAACAAGCAAATTGAACAGCACAAACGGCATTTGAAAGCTATGGCTCTACCCTCGACGTTGTTGTAAGAATCGTGTCACAATAGTATTTTCTTCAATTAATTATCAATATGGTTTCAGAATTAAAAAGGATAAAGAGGTAGAATTATTAGATAAACTTCATCTTCGTTAGTAAAAGTGGCACAATTGTGATTTTACGCTTCCTTCTTAACTAAACATATCTCGAGATTAAAACAAGCAAATTGAACAGCACAAACGGCATTTGAAAGCTATGGCTCTACCCTCGACGTTAATGTAAGCATATTGTCATAATACGTTTTTCTAATTATCAAGTAAGGCGCTTTTTACTTACACAATGTTTTTAGACAGGCTGTATTTGGAAAGGAAGGAAAATCTCAACATTGGTCACCATATCCCTTTCAATCCTCACTCCCACGAATTTTAATATCCCTCCTCGTGGCATTTACGATACCCGTTTACATTTTCCCCATTGGTATGGGGAATGTATGTATTTTCTCCATAATTCGTGCTTGATGATGCCTAAAATGTCGCCTTATCATTCCCGGTGTAAAAGTAATTAGAGTCCCGCCGTACTCATAGTCCGCTACAGCGGTAAAGAATAGCGCACTCGAATTCAGTTGACTCTTTACCAACCCTTAGTTTCACGCTTATTCCGTTGTCGTCTCGGAGGCCGGACTGGTTTGCCTCCCGACGGACGATAATTACTTTCACACCGGCTTGACATCACATCTAAGTTCTCAGAAGCGCTAGGGGCGCGATCAGGTAACCTCGCCATCAAGAAGATCTGGTTTGTGTGTGCTTTATTCGTTTATGTATTATTTTAGTACTACCTACTAGCAGCATAACAATACAAATTTTCAATATTCTAATGGTGTCTTCCCAGCCAGGCTCAACAACCTCGCTCTTCCATATTTCAGGCATCACCTTACGCGAAAAAGAAAAATCAAATCAATAACGGTCGGCGGCAGGCAAGAACAGAGGCAAACGGGCTACATCCCTTACTTCCCTAGATAAAAATGACTACCAATCTGACAGACGCACCGTAAAAAGTAAGGTAGCGTTTATTTGTCTTGTTAGATCTAGAGCAATATCCCCCTAACCACAAGGCAGCGGTCCACTCCGGGGGTCCCACTCCTTATTTTTGAAAATGCAAAATGCATTTAAGGGATATATCTTATGTGTATAAGCCCGATAGATAAGAGATGGATTAAAATTGAGACGTATTGAAACGTTATGTTTCACATTATTTCACATATTTAGACAGTTATGTCCAAACAATAGATAGATGGCATATCCTATAAATCCGCTATACCAATGATTTGGCCATGAGTTTAAGGTATGTCGGAATTAAACAGATAACAATCGGCCAGCATTGCGAAAAATTCGTCCGTGACATGAATATGGAAACCCCGGTATATGTAATAGCCCGTCAATGATAAACAGCATTGTTATCACCAGTTTCCTGTGTAAATCGCATTTCATTTTAAATCTCCAAGTGTGACAGTCCCCGCGCGCCACTGGCGTGCCAGTGGCACCCGTATATGTGTATGGCTCTAGCGGCTGACACTAGACTATGTGGGTTTGGTGAGGACGGAACCCTCCAGTTGCAACCTTAGAAATCGAATGAACACAACATAGCTTGAGACTTGCTTCAACTTTAACATGTTATAACACTATAGCTTACAGCGTCATCACTACACACATTCTGTGTTCCAGCTAATTATGCAAAATACGGACTCACGCCGTGGCGCAGCTAGCTCGCATGACACAAGACTCATAACCTAATTATCTGACGTGACGTCATCGTAGTATAGTTCATTCATAAAACTACACCTAATCTGTGTTTATTGTATGTTATTTATTTTAGCAGTCTATTACTACGTTTTATTGTTATATTTTATTATTTTTAAATTGACATTTCCACTTCCTTACACCCCCCTACCCCGATTTTGACCTCCGGCAAAAATAAGCGACAAACCGAACCAAATGGAATGGAATATGTTCTACTCCTATGCCCCGCTTATACATATATTACTTGGACATTTGGATATCTCGGAGGCCTTCATACTATCACACTACAGTTCCTTAGACAAAATTACTAGCCCCCCCCCCTCCCCCCACCCAGATCAAACTATCTATTCAAACCACACACACTCTTTTTCCACAAGTCTGAGGCAGAACCTACACTACGGATACGCGCGCCTGAAGTCCGCCAGCCGCACTGGGAAGTCGTTGTTCTGGTACTTGACGATCCTTTGGAAGCCACTGTTTGTGGCATTTCAGTCGTCCATCGTGCCCACGTCGTAATCATCATGGTGTGCATCAATGTAGTCGGAAGTCAAGTGTCGAAAATTCGTCGTCGTCGAGCGAATATACCCAGTCACAGAGCATCATGGGGATCGTTGGCTCATTGTTAATGTGAAGAGTCCTGGAACAGTGTCTGGGGTTACAAAATCTCATCGGCGCCAGTACATTGAGGTAGTCGTCAAAGGTCCCAGATGCACCTACCATATCCTTTTAATCAGGCATCCCAATTTGCAAGTACCAAAGCCGTAATCCTCGCACTATAATTATCAGACAGGCAACACGCGTTCAGATCAGACCACGTGAATACATTAGACCCACTTTGGTTTATTTCACCCCTGTCCAGCAACCCTACAACCCTTCGTCATCACACTGACACGCACTCACAACTGTAACTCTATTAAACCTCGTTCTTTTCACTTCATTATAACTGGTACTCCACATATGCACTACTCTTGTTTCCACACCTTACAACTCCTCGTCGATCACTCCGACATGTACTCATACTGAAGTCTCTTAAACTTTATTCTCCTCACTTCAGTCATACTCGGTACTCCAAATTAAATCTACACGCTATCTCCTATTTTGTTTGCTCCCATGTTCAGTCGCGTAAGTGCCCAAACTCCACCTTCTTCCTCCTCTCCTCCAAATATATGAAAGTTCGTTTTTTAGTTTCCTCGGCTTGCCACATGGTGTGTCACGTACTCTCTTGGTTCTATTGGTATCTTTGATGTCCTGGAAGCAAGCTTTTTTACTGGCCTCTTGTCCGCACTGATTGACCCTCTGCACACTTGAAAGTGCAACTGCTTGACCTTATATATCCTATTTCACCCCTTTCTTCAGGCTTCCTCCAGACTAGCTTGTTCTACTACTATCAATCTACTGATGCTAAATGACCCAAGTCTATATTATCACAATTATCCAGCCTCTGTAATTAGACCAGTCTTTCTCCACTATCAACTTCAGCATTTACACAGAAACTTGAAACACTAATCTATCAAACGCACGTAAACAGATTAATCGTACCATTAAAACCTGCTGCCCTACTGTCGTCATTACTAGCCATGGTTCAGTGGCAACTTTTCACTCATCGCAAGTTATTAACATCTCTCAAAGTCGAAGTTTTGACCCGTTGATTATCTGGACGACATCGTCCGTCACAATCCACACCACGCTTCCCTGCAGGACTCGCTGCGCATAACTCAAGCCAAGCAACAACTTTTCAGGCCTAGTTTGATCAGCAGTACCTTTTCCGGTACCTGTCAACCAATCCCTGTAGTCATTGCAGTTCGAATGTTCAGCACACGTGTGCCCACCGCAACACTCGATTCGTTGCACAGCAATGCCCACACAATTCACAGCCCAACTTCTCAACTTACGACCTCGCAAAAGACACCTATTCACCACACTCAGATCAAGACAAAAAGCACAAGTTAAAAGCAATACTTGTCGCATCTTAGATTCCCCCACTGCTGCCGACTCTTTCGCATTCTCCACATACAGTGCACAACATCACATGAAATGAAACCAATTGCAATAATCCGTCCCCGACTATCCTTTGTCACAGCCTGAACACGTGTGGCCATGTTGTTAATTGCTTGGAAAGGCCGTAAATAGTTTGTCGTTCACCCAATTGTAGTCATCTTGCAATACCGCTATATCTTTCAAAACCTCTTTTTGAGCAGCCTAACTTCCCTGATGTACTGTCCACGTTTTCATGACAACTCCTTGGACGAAATCCCCTCTTTTTCATGACGTTACTCGGGGGACACTCGCCTGACACTTTTCCAATGGGTCTCTCCTCTTTCCTTGAGAGGAATAGGTCTTGTTTGCCCTCTTTTCCACTCAGCCTTTGGACCATAAAATTCTCATTTTGCTTTTTGATGTAGGGCAACTGCGCACGTAGTGACCTTCCGCTTTAACAATATCTGCGATTCTATTTTCTCTCCCTTTGAGGTCTACGCATTGTTCTTCTTATACCCTTCTATTGGTGGTGGACCTCTTTGTGGCTTCTAGTCTCCACTTGTCACTGATACGGCCTCCGCACCTCTGTTCAGGAAGGGTGCACTTGAGTCGGACTCTTCTGACCTCGAAACACATTTCTGTCCATCTACCACTTCTTTTCAGCACTCGGTTCTCCTAGTTTCGACCACAAAATAAGCTACTGCAACTGCCTCTTGACCGTTTTTTTGGTTCCTCCAAAATAGTGCCTGTCGCACCTCCTCATCATAACTGCCCTCTGAAAGTGCATAACAAACATATACTCCCGACTGCTTGCACTCCCTGGTGCACCTTCATAGTTCTTTGACGTTCCTTCCGATTTTTCAGCATAGGTTTCTTCCGGTCTCTGAACCCTATTCTCCAACTGTTGAAAGTAGGTATCTTGTAGCTCGCTGTTTTTGAGGCCGAATTCTTCTTCTAACTTAGTCACAGGCCATTCCAACCACACTTTCGATTTTCTCAATATCTACAGCAACCGACTCCAAAGGCCATCCCCCTTCAACTTGGCCAATAACTTAAGGACAGCCTCTTCTTCCGTCCACTTGTTGAGCAACATACAACCATCTAAAATGCACCACGTGACTAGTCCAGGACATACTGCTATCAAATTCTCCCATCTCAGCCTCTCGTTTAGCAAGCGTTACATCTTCACTCTTTTCATACATCGCCCTAAGTTGCTTCTCACGTCGTTATACATCTGCTTATCTGGCACTGACTCTTCTTCCTTTTTCCACTATTTTCATTTGCGACGTTCTGCTTCCTGTTTTCAACACTTCAATTTCCTCCCTGAAACGACTAGTCCTCGTGTGACTGTTCAACTTCCTTCCGTCTCTGGGCCTTCTGGTTCTACAGCAGGTGGTTGTAGCTCCTTGACACCCCGCCTCGCTGGGTCACTGGGAATCTTTCTGTGACTCCTGTTTAGGCATCAACATGGCACACTTTTGACTCCACTCTCTTTTCACGCTGACGCCGTAGCTCTATCCCCACCCGTTCTATCCCCGTTCACACGGACTGGCGCAAAAGGCACGTCCTGCTGTTTAATATTTTGCCAGGTTCAAGCCAGAGTACAAAAACAACATCACTTGTACTTCATAAGTACCCAACAATTTTTTGCATCTTTCGCACAACCTGGAATACATCTCAGATCCTCTTCCTTCCAAATTCTTTGGCACCTTGCTCTTGCTCAATCCACATTCACATTCCCATGAGAAGCAATCCCCCAACAACCCACTTTCCACGTGGTACCAGATTATGCACCAGCTGAAAACACATAAAATACCCATCGGTATCTCAAATGTACCATGCCTGCCTACCAACCCTCGGCGATTGTCCTCCCCTCGCCCTTGTGTTTTAACTCCATCTGCTTCACACATTTGGTCATCACAATAACTAATATTCTTGGCTGGTCCACATTCCCTCTGTATAGGTGGTGGGTCACAAAACATGTCGTCTTGCCTTTCTTTTTCCTGATGGATTCTCTTCTCATTTTGTCACTTGCATCACCTAACTTTTCATCTGATGTCAAACTTCGTCTCTTCTGTTCACCTTTAGCTTTGCTTTCAAGTCATACTGAGATCGGTTCAGCGGAGTCGCTTTCAGTCCTTTTCTCTCTTCTGCTCACTCTCGAGCTCCAGTTGTTCTTTCATTCTCCTTCTCATATAGTTGCCCTTCCAACCTTTCCAGCCTCTCGTTCTCTCATTCAGTCCTGTAGACCTTTTCCGAACTGCTTTACGTTCCCTCTTCTCAATTTCCTTGCAACACATTCTCTAACATCCCTTCTTCTTTCAACTCCGAAAGTCGTAGCTGCTTATCAATAAGCTGTTGCGATTCGTACATCTGTATCAGCGTCAGCTCTTTTTACAGCTGCTTCTCCCAATCCTCCTGGACTTTTAAGTATCTGATATGTCATCAGTCAGACAACATAAATCACTTCGACTAAGACTATTCAATGTCAACATCATCCAAGTCTGTCGCATCGTTCCCTTAGGGCAGATCAATACCTCTCTTCTTCTCCATTACACACCTTTGATGATATTCACCGCGTGCTATCTCCCTTCCCTCCATCCGGTCATATCGCCATACCCCCTCGAATCTCTTTCTTGTCCACTATTCACCATGTCACCTTCATCATCACGTCCATCTCCTCCATGTGCTGTCTCACCACGTCTGACTCCAACGTCTGACTCCACGTCTCACTGCTCCACGTCTGACTCCAATTGTCTATCTCCTCCAACGGCTGATCCACGTCTGTAAGCAATCCCACTTCTGTCACCACTGTACAGGACTCCCGCGCGCCACTGGTGTGACGGGGCACACGTATATGTGTATGGCTCGATCGGCTGACACCAGACTATGCGGGTTTGGTGAGGACGGAACCCACCAGTTGCAACCTTAGGAGTCGGAATGAAGCACAATAGCTTGAGACCCAGGAGGGTCCGCCACTTTGTTATTACAAAGATGGAGTGGATATGAGGCGGCGTGAACAAGAAAACGCGTTAAAAAGGGTTGTCTTTTTTCCTAAACAGGCGATGTACGCGCGTACATCGTTTAGGGTGTCAAAAACCGCAAAATATGGAAAAAAAGGTATGTTTTTTTCTAGCTTTTTCCTTAACCCTTAATTGTCATGTTATTTCATTAAGCAGGGATCAAAATCATCCAAAATATTGTAATCGGAACTTGGGAAGTAGAGCAAAACAAGATCATCAAGGGTATATTTACGATTCAATGCACTGCGTACTTGTTGAGGGTATCATAAACAGATAAAAATATTGTTTAGGGTATGTTTTAGCTTGTTTTTTAGTCGGTGAAAATACGTGTTTAGGGTACATTTTGAAAGTCCGTGTTCACGCATGATATCACCTTTGAATACAAGTCCCCCCCCCCCCCCGGGCTTGAGACTTTTTTCAACTTTGGAACTGGTTTATTAACAACTATAGCTACAGCTTCATCACTACACACTTCGGTGTCCCAGCAAATTATTGCAAAATACCAGATACGGGGACCACGCCGTGGGCGCAGCTAGCGCGCATGACACAAATGACTTCATACCTAATTATGCTGAACGTGACGTCAGCGTAGTATATTTCATTCATAAAAACTTCACCTAAGCTGGTGTTTATGTTTATGTTATTTATTTTAGCAGTCCTAGTACTACGTTTTATTGGTATTATTTTATTATTTTAAAATAGACCATTTCCAATTCCATTACACAATATTGTTTTAGTTTCTAATATCCAATTGTATCATACACCTGATCACTAAATCTCTTCCTTTACCACCTCACCCAAATTATGTTAATAAAAAAATGTATTTGAGCCCCACATGTATTTGATGAGCGAAATTAATATTATCTGATATTATAAACACCGTTCAACCGTTGTCTGACCTATGTAATAACTGAAAAGATAAAAAATTAAAAAAATAACTGTTTGATTGGCACTCTTTGAAAAAATCCGAAAAGGCAAAAGTTGTCTTTAAAAATACACTTGTGAGTAACAAACACCATTGCGTTATGCTAAGATATTTTATATTTTCAAGTTAATTAATAAAAGAGAATTTCTTAAATGTTGCAAGAAATCAGCTTTTCTCTCAGCAAAATCTCCAGCTTATCATCCTTGGCTCTCGTGCGTTTTACCATTGTCATTTTTGGCAGTAACTTGCAGTTGATCATAATACGCTTGTCAAATTCTATAAGAACACACGCGGTTTTCGTGTGAGTCGTGTTGAGTCTACGATACGAAAAATACATTCCATTTTTATATTCAGGACATTTCACCCTGTAATGTCACAAATAGTTTGTTATGAAACGCTTTCAAACAATACTTTCAGACCTGTTGTTAGTTTGAGAAAGTCCCGAAAGTTTAACTCCAGATCTTCTTTCATCTCGCTTCGAAAAACATCAGGTGATTTTTGGTATTGATCATACATCTCTTGCAGGTGTTCGCCTTCACAGAAATCCAGCAAAGTGCACAAATCTGGTAAGCCAATCTCTTGAAACCAGGACTGGACTTTTTCCTTTGACCATTCAGTGGCTCCACTCCTTGGGGTTTCAGTTTCAGATTCTGATACGTCTGGTACGTTTTGAGTAGTAGACGTTACAGGACCTGCAACTGGAGCAAAGTCAATATAAATGAGAGACAAGAGAAAGAGAGAAATGGGGAGTAAGCAAACTAGAGATAAAGGAAGAGAATATTTATTTAACTTGAATACAGTAGTGACGCGAGACTTATTTTAGCGGATACCATCTATAAACCGCAAAAAAGTGCCTAAGAGGTTTTAGTATTGTGAAATACATTTGCTGTAATTTTTGAGAAAAAAAAAACACATTAAAATGTAATGAACTAAACATCATTTGAAAACAGCAATATTTCTTCAATCTACAATTAATCTGCAATTCTACCCTTTTCAGTGTCCTCTTATACTTTAAAATAAATGAAATTTTTGCGTGTAACGTTTTAATTATTTATTACTACAGGATATATCAGTTGTTAACATAGACTAACCATCAGCATTTTCTGCAACAGCACTGTTATCTGCACGACCACGATTCCCTATCTCTTTGATGAGGCCCTGAATGTTTGCTGTCATCTCATCATCTGTAGAGAATTTGTAGTATAACTTTGTACCAAGAAGAAGTCCAAGCCAACCGTCAGGCTCGTAGTCAGCTTCCATCAGCACGGGTATGATGTGTTCTTCATTTTGGAGGCATACGATGCTTCTGTCAATAGGATGAAAAAATAAGAAGCGTTTCGAAAACAAAATCATCTTATCCAAATGTACCATGAGCTTAACACCAGAATGAAGATTAGGTACATAGATAGTTCAAAGAGAAAGATAGTCCGCAACATGCAACATTAAGGCCTTCGCGTTTGGGTTGAACATGATATTCTTCATTGAGCTACTTCGCTTATTGCGTGAAGAATAAATTTACAATGTGAGATATTCTAAATTGCAGTTACCTGATCTGCAGTTTGGACTGTCCTTGTACATCTCCGTCATACAAATGATAATGACATCAGCTCTTTCAACAGCATCTGCCATCGCTACGAGGATATCGCCTCCTAAAGGTTTAGAGTAAGACCAGAAGCCATTAAGCTACTTAATTACGTAAGTGGTCAACATTTTCTTCTAATTTACCCTGTGAAATCTTAGGGCTGAAAGATGTTTGGTTTGGTGGAAGTTAGGAGCGAAAATGTGCTCCATTTTGGTCGACCAATATTAATTTTACACTGAAGTCTACGGGGCTTACAAAATCATGTTTTTAGCTCTCACATCAAAACGGGTTGAAATATCGGCGAGAAACTTTACATATGGGGTTTAATACAAAACATTATGTACTTAAATCGGGTCATCCCCCTTTAATGTAACCCAAAAAAAAATCACTGAATAGTTCTGGAGAAATTCGCCATATCGTCTCCCAAAATTTGACATGCAGTGATGGCGACACAAAACGTACACTAGACAACTGATTGTGCTATAACACCAGTAAAGAATAAACAAATATGAATAATGTATGTGTTTGAGGTCAAACTGTGTGGGTCATGGTGCACAGTATCGAGCTTTAAAAGCTGCGACGTTTGGAGGGAAAAAGCTTTTGATATCAAGTCGTACGCACTCACAAAATTCCAGAATCAGATAAAATATCTTTAATACAAAGATTTGAAACCACTTGAAAGTTATAAAAGTACATCCATGCCAGTTCTAGATTAGAAAATCGCTTCTTATCGTTTTGGTATGATACTCGTAACCGAATTGTTCAGATATATATTATAGGTACTGGTGACGTAGGGTGTCTATACGACTACGAAACGGAAACGAAAAAAACTCACTCATTTTGTCAACATCTAACCACACGTTATAACCACTTTGAAGCAACTTGTCTCTGATGTAGATTGCGCGTGGTTGGGAATCCCATTGGTAGCTAATCATTACGTGACCAGATGACTGAGAAAGCCCAGGCGTACCAATGCTTTCTTGGTATGAAGGTGGTAAATCGTCTGTGTTTGGAGAATGCGAATGCTTTTGATGGTCTTGGATTTCCCACAGGGCGAAGGAGCTTGCTTCTCTTATCGATTTGTTTTCTGATGAGCTCAACGATTGCAAGACTGAAAAAAATCAAGGTCAGATGGTCAGTTAAAAAACAGACGGATTTATGTGATCAACATATCAGTGTCAGATATTTACGAGCGTATTATGGATATTTCAATAAGTAACCATCTAAGTTGCCTACTTGTACAACTTTGAAATTGGGCAAAAGAATTATAACCGTACCAATTGGTGGAACAACGCAAATTACTCATTTTTTTCTTTAATGTTACCCAAAAAGTTTATAACTTAGATTACAAACCTCTTTTTTATGTCCAGAAAAATTCAAGATTATGATTCTTAGTAAGTTAAGGTGCACAAGTTAAAAATATAATCTAAAGGTAACTTACTGTTTACAGCTGCCTTTACTTCGCAGTTCTTCTTGATGCTATCAACGAATGACAACTTCCACAGTGTTTCAGTCGCAACTTTCCGTTCTTCTTCAGAAAAATCAGGTTGCAGCATTCGAATAATGGCCGATATCCCGCTACTCTGCGCAATTTCCACGTTGTTGGCATCATTTACTGCTAGTCGATTTAGACATCCCAGCAAGTCCACGGCAGAAAATGTAATTCTAGAATTACCATCGGTTAGTTTCGCAAAATGTCCGTCGCTTTGCACGGCTTCAATTTGAGACTAATTTCGCCAAAATCGGACATACCCTTCCGATTTGGTAAGTTCTTCACTCTCTCTTTCACTGAAATGTAGGCTCTAATCAAAACCAAGAGCACGCGAAAGTTCTTAAAAAAACTGCTCTCGCTTGCTTGCGTAAGTTTGGTTAGTACGACACAGCTTGGGGCCCCTGTAAGCTAAACGAGTTGTTCCGCATGAAGTCGTATGCAGTTATGTAGAATAATAATCGACGTCTGGTAAGTTGTTTCCGCAAGAATTCTAAACGTCTTCGTCGAAAACAGTTGCTGGATCTTGCAAGCTAGTCATGAACTGTATCAAAGCTTCTGTCCTCCAAGCCTCTCTCCAAATTGTCGAGCAAGATGTTGACATTGATCCGAATAGCAATGAAAACCATCAAACAGTGCAAGAAGACACGAAGAGCCTGGCGATGTCTTTCGACTCCGATTCCTGCAATTTTTTTGTATGGAGTTTGTTATCTTTACAGAGAGCTCCGTTGTTACGCTTATGGCTAAGAAGACTTGCCAACTGATCGCACCTTTGATTGATAGGTCGCGATTTTGTCAGCAGACTATCATCTTCATTTTGTAGTCCAGTCCTCTCCTCGTGGTATTGAACCTATGGCTGCTATTGCGTCAGGAAGCTTGCTCATCGAAGAAGTTGTCAGCTTTGTATTGAGGAAGCGCAGGCTTTTTCATCTACTCGACTTTGCATCTATCAAAGAATTGCTTTTTCCTTGGAAGACTCTGATCACATCTTCAAATAACTTGGAAAGTTTTCTGCAATGCAGTTGGGTGTTTCTTAAACTTTGACAATCGCTGTTCAAATACAAAGCAGACAAAATTGTTAATTTTTTTTTTCGATCGGATAAGCTACGATTTACGATTATTTTAATGTACTATATATTTTGTAAGTGATCAGTGAATCCCATTAAATCCGAAACTTTTAAGGTCTTACTTCCTGTACAATTTCTTTACTTCATATTTGTGAGGGTGTGAACTTAAAAAACGCCCTATCTCAAATGACCAAATGGCAGTTGACCCTTCGAATTCTCTATGTAAGAACCTAGTCTCCATTACTTTGTTTCGCTTCACTAGCGTTATTCTGGAAACACACTTGGTGTTACCAACGTTTAGTTAGAAGGTTTCTATATCTTATAATGGCTTACATTTTTTAGTTCTACAAGTCCAAACTTGCAACGTCGTTAGCGGTGTTTCCACCTCAAGTTTTCCGAAGCACTTTTTTCTCCCTTATAAGGAGTTCCCCGGGTAAGTTTATTGGTAAGAATGAAATGGTATTGGTAAGGTGAGGATTAATTTAGGGACGATTGTTACAGTTTTAGGGTTGGGGTCAAAGAATAATTTGAATAACTTTCAGTACTTCGGGTTAATAATTTTCCGAAAACCGTGCGTTATCAAATGTGGGTTACCTTATGGCCACACTTTTAGCGAAGATTAATGAATTGAATGCGCACATAGGTATATCTACATTACCACAGTACCATGCATTACCATGACTCAATGATCCGACTTTTACATGTACTAGACTCACCATAGCGTCCCCACGATTTTACATACAATGTGCAAATAGTAACATTAACAGTTACAAATCCGTTTAAATTAAATTGTATAAGTATTATACTCACCGTACTGGTGAACGGTATATGCCAAAATCGAGTTTTTTACCAGCAAGGCACTTGAATTTCCAAAGAGACTGGTTGCAAGAGTTGTCTCGCTTCCGGTTCAATCATCGTTGCGTCCCCTCGGATCAGTTAAGTTCTATGACAATATAATGTTCATTGAACCACATCGAATATAATACTAGTAGTCTGGACAGTATAGTTGGGCATGATTTCCACTACGTTTGTGCTTTTGGTTTATCTGGAGGTGATTTATCTTAAATTCTTTTATCTTTTCATGTTTAGTGGTCGTTCATGGATACCGTTATTTACTATTCACTGCAAAAACATCGGGGTTAGATTTAACACCGAAGGTGTTGATGTTAACACCAAGTCGAGTTGGAGAGAACTACCCCCTATTGGTGTTTAAACTTACACCAATTGTGTTATATTGATACGAATCTTGGTGTTACAATAGATGACAAAACTCTTTGGTGTTAATCTTACAACGTATGTCGGTATTTTAACACCCTCCTGGTGGTTAAATTGACACAACTTGTTAATTAACACCCTCTTGGGTTATATGGACACCACTGGTGTTATTAACACACACCCTCCTGGTGTCCCCAGAAGACCACACTCTTTGGGTTTAATTAACCCAAATTGGTGATGTTAACTTTTTATTTGCTGTAACATCAAACTGTAGATGTTACAGCAATAACAGTTAACACCAACATCTAACTGTTAGTAAAAAATGTTTGCTGTTGTTTATTGTTTGTTTCTATATTAGCTGCTTACCCTACCTCTATCATTACATAAGCAAGACCACCAAAATGCATAATAAAATTTTGCAGCAACACCAAGCGGCGTTAAATCCTAACTTCAACACCGAATATTAAAAAACAATGACAAGCTTAACACCGACTTAGTATTGCATTGTTGTACCGGGTTTTTTGCAGTGTTATTAGCGTTCATAAGGATGTGGGCAATTATTGAAAATCCCAACAAAATGGGGGAGAGGTTATACGGAATTGAGGTGTTTAGTATACAAATACTGCATGGTTTGAGGAAAATATATAGGACTTAAATTGAACACGTCACTGTTGGCGTTTTTTTTATTTACCACTTGTTGATTTTCGAAATTCACTCACACCAGCTGTAGTACCTTGTAGCTCTGCAATGTGAACTAGACTGATACACATGTACGGAATGTTAAACTCTTCACAGATAGAACTTAATCAATAGGTAGGGATTACGATCGACATTTACCGTTTACCCCGCCGGAAATTGACTCGTACCGAAATTCAATCTCTCAGTGCAATGGGCGAAGGAAACCCAGGCCCCTAACCATGCTATGGGTCACGAAAGAGCCCCTTTATTAATTTTGGGGGTCATAGACTGATGAATAAAATAATAATCACCTCTGATATCACTCATTCGACATAATTATGTATTTGAATTCCCTTCCAAATTGTATTATATGAGATAAACCAAGAGCTTTTTGCTTTTGATGTTTCAATTTCATTTAGCTCAAATTCGGCATTTTGTGCTGAAACATATTATTTATCCAAACGGCATTATTGTTAAACTTTGAAACACGCTTACTATGGTAAAAATCGAAATTGATTGAACTGCTAATTAGTAATTACGAATACGGCCTCTGGTCTTTAGTGGCTGCACAAATATGTGAAATGTTACTACCAATACAAATATATGTTATTAAAATTAATATTTCTGTAACCAATTATATACATACTGATATATGCAATTTGATCCAGATTGATCCAGCATTCGTTTTAGAAGAGGAGCTGGGACCCAGTCAAACATCATCGTTTACCCCTCACTACAGAAAAGGTTATAGTTTGGACCCTCTATATCAAAGCTTGGTAGGTAGTACTCCCAAATTTGGTATCACTTTTTTTCAAGTAGGGGTCAATTTACGGTAACTTACACAGGGGTCAAATTTTTAAAATGTCTCAATCCACTGTTGAATGGTATGCCATATTGTCGTCTAGTCGAATGGATTCCAAAAATGTATAGTTTGTACCATCTATGACCATTGGTTTGGGAGTTATAGGGCTAAAATGGCTAAAATGGTAAAAAGGTCAATTTCTATTTGTACAGGGGTCAAAATCAGAAGTTGCTCAATTTTGGTAAAATTGAAAGAAGTTGTTCATCTAGCTTAATGTGTCCAAATAGGATAGTTTTGTCCACTGTCAATGCATTTACCATGTTATGGGACAAAAGATGTCTAGGGCAACATAATCCAATTGGTGTTGACCTTCTTTGACCCTTATCTCCGTAAGTAGACATTTAACATAATCAAAAATATACTTTTTAGGAGTCCTCCTACCGCCGGCAATAATGTGTCAATATTTAAATAATAATCATTAACTTTTCATGTCTACCCCGTCAATTGAGATTGACCTTTTTTACCATTTTTGTCCATTTTTGCCAAATAACTCCAAAACCAATGGTCGTAGGTGGTAACAAACTATACATTTTGGATCTTATGACTAGATGGGCCAATAATGGCATACATTTCATCAGGATTGGGGCATTTTTAAAAATTTGACCCCTGTGTAAACTTAAATTTCCCCCTATTGAAAAAGTGATACCACAATTTGAGAGTACTACCTACATGCATTGATGTAAAGGGTCCATACGAACTACCAAATGTGTCAACCTTTTCTGGTAGTGGCAAGGTGAACGAACATCCTTAAATAAGGCCCTATATATTCTGCTCCTCCTCTATTTCCCAATACAAATGAATATGGAAAATACGTGGTATGGACAAGTCACCATGACAATGTTCAAATGTACAAAATCACCCAGTTTGTTGTGCTGTATAATTAAATTGATCTATTCTCAACTCACAATCGTCATTAAGTTTACTTTTATTGTACATCTACCTAAAAATGGAAAGCAATTGTTGCTTTCGGTCTGGTTGAAAATTGATTTGGCCTCTTAATTTCCAATTAATCAATATTCAATTTTTCTATGTCCAGCGATAGGCTAAATATTTATAACTAGCGGGAGGCCCCGCGCTTCGCGCGGGCCTCCCGTCTACCTGAGTGAATCGGGAGCGATCACTGAATGGAAGCGATAACTGAAATTGAAGCGATCATTGAAAAAGAAGCGATCACTGAAGAAGTGACACATGCACTATGCATGGCGACACCACCGCAGTTAACCACACAGTGAAACACGCATGCACACACAGTGACAACTCCTCAAATTCCTGTATAAATTACCCGTAATCCTGAAATTTATGACTCCCCAGTCACAACATTCTGTATTCTTAACATTTTAAGAACACAAGTTCCCGTATTTCTCGTTAGTTACCATTTTCTAAGCAAGGAGACGTCAATATTTAATCCCGTAAAACTTACCGTATATTTTAATTTTTTTCTGCTCAAAACTACTCCCCGCGCCCTACAACCTGTTGCGTCCGTTATACCAGAAAAGGAAATAACGGGACATGTTATCGACCATTTTTAATCCTATAGCTCATGTAGTTTCCATTTTATAAATAGTGAAACGTCAACATACCATCCCATATGACTTTTTCTCAATAGTAGGCCTACTCCCAGTGTGCTAACCCGTACTTCCTGTATCTTTTTTCTCATAACTCCTCAAACTCGCGAATAAAGTTTCTGTCATCCTGCAGTTTATGACTCGCCGTCCCAACATCCCGTATTCTGACCTTATCCGTATAGCTTTCCACCATATTTAAAGCCACAATCAGTATTTTTTTCCAAATTCAAAGTATCTATTTTGTCTCTAATTGCTAGTGGTATAGGTCATTTCAATACCTTATACACTACTGCTCTTTGTAAAAACAGGCACTAAAGCATTTTGAAGTGGTCTTAAAGATGCCATTTACGACTGTTTTGTTGGCTAATAAAAGTCGGATCAATTAGCTAGCGGGAGCCCGCGCAAAGCGCGGGCCTACCGCTAGTATATCTTAAACAGGAGCGATCACTGAAATGAAAGCGATCACTGAAACTGAAGCGATCATTGAAAAAGAAGCGACCACTGAAGAAGTGACACATGCACTATGGCGACACCAACGCAACCACACAGTTAAATACGCATGCACACACACAGTGACAACTCCTTAAACTCCTGTATAAATTACCCGTTTTAATCTGAATTTTATGACTCCCAGTTCACAACCTTTCTGGTTATTAACATTTTAAGAACCACAAGTTCCCGTAGTTCTCGTTAGCTACCATTCTTTTCAAGCAAGGAAACGTCAATATTTATCCCGTATATAACTACCGGTATATATTAATTTTTTCTGCTCAAAACTTCTCCCGCGCCCTTATAACCTGTTGCGTCCGCCGTTTATAGCAAGAAAGAAAGCAAAGGAAATAACGGGACATGTTATCGACCATTTTTAATCCTATAGCTCATGTAGTTTCCATTTTATAAATAGTGATGATAACGGTCATATACCACACATATGAACGTTTTATCCAATAGTAGGCCTACTCCCAGTTGTTGAACCCATCCTTGTATCTTTTTTCTATAAACTTCTAACATCGCGGATAACAGTATAAAGTTTCAGTCATCCTGAGTTTATGACTCGCCCGTCCCAACATCTTGTATTCATAACTTATCCGTATAGCTTTCCACATATTTAAAGCCACAATCAAGTAATTTTTCCAAATTAAAGTATCTAGTTTGTCTCTAATTGCTAGTGGTAGGTATATCAACACCTATATTACTACTGCTCTTGTAAAAACAGACACTAAAGCATTTTGAAGTGTGTATTAAGATGCCAATATGTGACGCACTGTTGTTGGCTTAAAAAGTCGGAATCTCGACTTTGTTATTAGTAAAACAATGCAGAGAAAAATCGCCTTTTCTTGTTTACATTTTGAAAGAAATCGTGATATTCATATGGCGGGCCACCACCCATAGCTGAGAAAAAGGAAGCGATCACTGAAACGAGCCCTCAATGAACAGGTGACATCTGGCGACAGTAACACGATCCCTAACCCGAAACACAAACCGAGAACCCTCTTCCAACATTACACCGGTACTTTAATCGTTCTCTCTCTCTCTCTATCTCTCTCTCCTCGTCACCGCCTCTCGTCTACACACACACAACAAAGTACACACACACACTCTAACTATGCACTCACTGCAGAATGCTCTCAAGGTCCTGTGATCCGTCATATCCGGTTGCAGGTAGCGCCCCCAGTTTCTTCCAAATGAAACATCAAGTATTGCAACCGTAACTTTCCGTATAAGCTACCAATTTTCATAACTCCACCCGCGCGTCCTCACATTTCTGTCGTGCAAGGAGTTTGAAGATCAAAAGTTACACCTCCTAAAGGTCTCCTTATTTTTGATTCTCGAACTCTCCCGTGCATGCAAAGTATATGACCATCCCGGATCCTGATGCAGCAACAACCGAAGTGAAAAGTTTGATTTCCCGCGGGGGGTCACCCGCAACAAAATATGCAGGCGTAAACGCGTACAGCCACACTGTTAAAAATAAACTTGTAAAAAAACAGGCATTTGACTGGCAGCTGGGACTCACTACATGCAGAACGTAAAATAACTGGAGCCGTAAATATACGAAACCATTGCAGGGAACGTAAAAATAACGGCGTAAAATTTGACTTGCTTAAACAATATTAAGAATTAAAACGTTATTACAATCCTCTGACCAAATTTTAACGTTGTAGCTATGGCATCATACAAACGTTGTATTACGTTACCACGTGGTTGTAAAAAAAGTTATATTTCAGGCAAACAGTTGAGAAACAATTGAGAAAAAAGGCAATAAACAAAGGGAAAACGTGAAGAAATAAAGTTTTAAGACAGTTTATACACTTTGTTTTATATGTAATGTACACATTCTAATGTTACCAATTACTTAATCATCTTATGAATAAACTTAATAATACCTTATATAGATTCGAACCTGGGGCCTTAAGATTACAAGTCCTAAACCTTATCCACTACACTACATGACTATACTGATAGTACATGCTAAAATCAAATATATATGTGTGTGTACTACTTTTTTAAATTAAACTAAATATAATACAAAAAGGAGGAAAACAGTTTTTACAACTATTTTTCAAAAAGGATAGGGAAAATAAGATTTTGCATTTTTAATGGACGTTACTTACGAAGGTTATTTAAACCCCCATTTGATAGTAAAACAATTTTCATAGTCGGATTCTTACACTTAAAAAACAATCAGTTACAACGGAGTTAATTTGGAACGGAAAATATTGCACGGGCGGCGGGTCCTGGCTTTATTGGGGTCCTTCCAGCGATCCAAGTCGTAGTAAGAAGCCATCATCATCAAGTGCCAGTTACCCACGTATCCCCGGGCAGATATAAACTTAGGAGGTGCAGGTGGGTATGAATCAATTGTGAGGGAGGAGTGTGGTAGGCGTGCTTCCTCACTTAACACTTCTTCGACAGTACTTTCATTGATCATTGGGTGATCATTTGAGTTATCACCAGAGTTCACTCAGACAAAAGAGGAAGTCAAAGCAAGTCATTTTTGGATGCTATGAGAAATATATTATTCTTTTATCCTTTTTTTAACACATTACGTGATCTTACAATTTGAAAGTGCTTCAGACGTGAGCATTTTTTTTAAAGTGAATTTTGTAAAGTGAGCAATCAGATATGGGTTTTAAAAGTATTTCTTAAGTTAAAAAGGGAATTAAATTTAAAATTAAAAAACAATGTTTTTGTAAAAAAAAAATTGAATGAACGTTGAGCAGTCTCAGCAAGGAAAGGACATGTTTCATGCACTGAGGCAGCGTGGCTGTATGTAAACACAGCAGGCATACACCTTACAGGCCGGTTTAGCCCGAGAGGGTGACCCTGTCGAGTGAGATCCAACCAACAACTCTCCAAACATGGCGATTTCTCGCCTTTTTTATACATGATTTTGTTAGATTCGAATGAGTCGTTCTAAATATGGGGTTATTTGCAGCGTAACTTGGTGCGATCATCATTGGGCTGAGAAGTTCGGTCGTAACCATTAGCCATAGGTAAGAAATTAGCAGCCAAAGTGTTTCTATCAAGACAAAAAGTCAATAAATTAGGGGGGGTGGCCATGACATTTATTTTTACCATATCTTACATCTTATATACGATTCTTATAATAACTAATAAACTAATTATACAGCTATTTTCAAGGTTTGATTTGTGAAAATAACTTTAAACAATATTTTTCTCATTAAATTATGGATCTAGGAAATACATGTCTGTGACAAAGTTTACAAGTGGTATGGACGGGGCTGCCAAAGTGCCGTTTTCGGCTCGGTAATAATGACAATGTCTAGACATATTTCCTACTTTGGGTACTAAAAGTAAACATGAAACCATTTTACAACGAATCTGTGCTGACTTGTATTTACACATAACAATCACATGTACTGGGCGACATTTAGAGTGTCTGTGTGAAGTAGTTCCGAATTTACAGGGGTGTTGCCGAAAGAAGAAAGAACGGGGGACACTATCGGATTCCTGCCTTTTTACTGGGGTAATAACACCAATAGGAGGTCATGAAAACCTGCTCAACTTTGCATTAGAGGGTTTTGAGCGATAGATTAATGACTTAAGACCATAGGTTGGGCTAGGAACTGTGCGGCAATTATTGCAAGGTGGCAAGCCAACATTCGCTCACATTATATAAAGGGCGCGTATAAAGTTACCTTTTTTTCAAAATGTGTAGTATTATTTGTTATTTACATTTTTCTGCTTCCAATTGTAATTTATGTTAGATAATAAAGCGTGAGATTAGTGAATGAGTGGTTGTCTACCGTCATTTGAAAAGGAAAGTCTGGTAAATTAGGAACATTTTTAACAGTGCACACTTCTCGTTACTCATATGCAACCGCCGTTGTACGTTGTCACAAGCAACACCGCACAGCACGCAGTCTGGAGGCGACGAGTGCTATGCGCAGCCTAGCGACATAATGTTTTTTAACCCTAATGCCATCAGCGACGGACCCGTGTTTCCTGTTATACAATAGTGAACTGATAGTTTTGAAAAAAGAAGGTCGATTGCCACCATGGAATCGTAATACCACCAATGTACAAAACATCAGATCTCGAGATAGATAGAGCCATCTTGAGAAACACTCGGGACAAAGGTTGAGAACCTTTCTTTACTTATATACGATGGAAAAATGCGTTTTCTGGAATTTGTTTTCTCTTGGATCCTACCGTCCCCCATCCACAAACGTAACATGTCAAAAGACCTAGTATTTCCATTGGACAGACTGAAAAAAACGAGTTACTGATGGCAAGTGCCAACGTGCATTTATTAAGATGAGATCCAGCAAATGCTGCAAGTATGTTTTGAGTAGCTTTAACGTTTAATTTCTCCAAAGAAGTTGGACTCAACGCGACATGCGAACCATTACTGGCTTGCCTTCGTCCAACTTCATCTGGGTTTCTACCGTGCTTTCAGGCATTGCACCTGCAGTGCTTGGGAGAAATCCACACATAAACTGGTGAATAAGTCTCTGTTCGGACAACCAAAGCAACTGCGGATAACACTGTCCAAATAATCACTTAGTCGGCAGAAGAGACTGCGCCCCTCGTCGGACCTTTCTGTCGACACGATGCTAAACTCTCCAGTTCCCATTCAACATCTTACAGAAATGGAACCACTGCCTGGCTAGATAACCCAAGCCAGACCAATTCACTACCACACCTATGACCGAACTCCCACCTGGTAGCAATCTCCACGACGGTAATGGGTCCATTGATCAGGATTCGCACCAGGAGGTCATTGGCGTAGCCAGCGGGGGGGCAAGGGGGGCCGCCCCCCCCCCCCAATAATGATTTCGTCGGTTGAGATGGAGCCCGGCCGGCGGATTACTGAAAAAAATTCAGGTCTGGCACTTGCCAGGCCGGATTGTCGCAAGGTTAGTTTAAAGTTCAATGGACAGCGTTGCGACAAGAAATTTCAAAATCGTACAAAAATTAGCCCTCAGAAGACATTTAAAGCATATAAAACCCAAAATTTTCAGGGGCTTCGCCCCCCTTCGACCACCCACCGGGGCTTCGCCCCCTGGACCCCAAAAGGGCCTATGGCGGACCCCTGGACCCTACCCATTTCTGTCGGTGAGATGCCGACATGGCCCCACCCACCCAATATGAAAATCCTAGCTACGCCACTTGCAGGAGGTGATCGTTTCAACAGACAATATGCACCCGAAGTGAGCTGCTGCGGAATCTCAGCTGCCAATGTGGACGTTGATGAAGCGGGAAAGCACCGCCGGTTGGCCAGGGATAGCACCAGCCACGCTAAAGTATTCCCCTGGCCTTAGTGTTGTCTGGCAGGGGGGGGGGGGTGGGGGGCCTCGGGGAAGCGATCTAGAGGCAAGGGTAAGTTCAAATGGAGCCTGTAAATAAGTGTACACGCAAAGCTGGCTGAAGTTGTGGAAGATTGTAAACTGAGTTCTAGACCGACATCTAAGTGCAAAAATTCAACAGTCTGGCTTGTGCCAAGGTTGTTTTACCCATATCCGATTAAAATAGCCACACCGTATGGTATGTAATGTGCATTACCAATGATGGCTGCTCTTTTATTAGATAGTGAAGCTTTCAAACTGAAGCTTTTGTGAACATGTAAAATTGAAAGTGGTATCAGTATAGCCTGTGGTTGACACTGCTCACAAGCATCCCTCGCCCCCTCGAGTACCCTCTCGGTAAAACCCCTCCCCACACAGTAAGCCCATTCTTTCAATCCTCAAAGGCCAGGATCTATAAGAGCAAGAGTGAGTTTCGGGATATAATTAACGCAATGGGAAAATTATATGTTGTTGTTATGTAAGCACATAAGAATCTCAGTGAGTAGCATTAATATGCATATTTTAGGACATACATTTTGTTGACTCCGTTAATTAAAATAGGGAAAGTTCTCATTGATTGATCACACTATGTAATGTGTAGATGGTTTGAAATAGGACCGCGTTTCGTTACAGGACTTTCGATTGAAATTTCTTGAACGCTAAAATGGATGACATATCATGTTATATAGCATATTGTAGCTCAGTTTAACAGGTTTTGAAAACTGGGCATTATTTGATTTGTCCCTGTAACTAAACAGGGCCTCTGATTGGCTATACATGGAAAAATGTCACTGGTACCGGTTACATTGCCATCGACACCAAATTTGGGTAGAAGGTGCATGGGTAAAGCGCGCAGAAAATCATGAAGCCGGATTTCTTATATGGTTGCCATGGCAACCAGCAGCGACCAATCATGCAACTTTATGCCACAATTCCAATTGAAGACCAATTCAAAAATCCGGCTCCATGGATTCATTAGCCCTTTGGATGCTTGATGTAATGGCCAAAATTTCCGTTGATTAACGTCATTTTTTGATGAGTTACGTTCGTTCGAAAATAGAAACAATTGTGCAAAAAATTATTAATTTAAGAAAACATTTGATTATTATTTTAACTATAAATTATATTACACCATTTAGGCGTGGTTTGCAAATAGGGGATATGATCGATGGTTAAATTATTTTTAATAAATTGTCTAAAGGTGATTGTTTCCGATCGGTCTTTGGGGACCCCCTGATTTTTACCCGGAAGTAGTATCAATTTGTATATTGTGTCTGAAAAATTTCAGCTTCAATCCCTGTCTTTCTCAAGCGACAGATCAAACAACCACCGTTTTAAAGGTCCCAGGAAATGAGATGCAGAACCTAAATTCAAATTCTTTGAGGGGCGGTCATTCCTTCCAAGAAACAGGGCCACCAAAAAAAAACTACCCGTGACATCATTGGGGAAACTATTGATTTTCAGTCAGTTGCATGAATGGATTCAAACCAGTCACCTGGAAATTTTCTATTACTCTTGAAAAAATCAATAGTTACACTAATGATGTCATCACCAACCCAATACTGAATGCTTTCGACCCTACTTGGTAGAAATTGACCACAACACACATCACATTATATTGCATTCCTCGGACTTTCATGGTTAACCACCAATATTTAGCACAGTAGTGAATAGGTCGGTGCACTATGAGCATATCGGTCTAGAGTCTACGGCCGGTCCGTAAGTACAAATCTGTTTCTTAAAAATTGAAAAAAAAAATGAAACCAGTGTTTGAAATTCTCAAGGACTGGAATAATTATCCCGAAAGGCAATTGTGGGAAAAAATGGATCGCCCGTAGAGATTGCGTGTCAACTTTCGTGTCTGCGAGCAAAGAAGTACCCGACAAAAACGTTCAATTTCTCGCTAGGTTATATAGGTTCAGACCCAATATAGCTACATATTTAAAACAACACCTAGGAACGGGAACCTATGATGCCAAAACTCCATAGAAACCCCCTTTTTCCGGAGATAGTGAGATTTCGTTTATTTACCCCATCTCTATGACGGCACTGATAACGTTTCTCTCGCGCAGTACCAATTTAGATAAGATCTTTCGCCGGTCTGTGACAAGGAATACAAAACCACTTTCCGGACCTACGTTTTAGTAAACACATGCATTTTTATTGCCCAAAAAAAGTGCCTGACCTACAGGGTCCAACGCGTTGCTTGCTAATCTTCACGGTCCAGTAGCTTGAAAAATTGGGGATAACTACCTGATGTTAATGACTGATTTGGGTAGGAGCTATGGTATCTTCAAAACAGACTGTTATTGTTAGCTTTAAGGTCTGTGATGTTGAGGAGAAAATGAGTTTCCATCTTGCACATGTTGTAACAGGAAGTATAGGACTTGTTTATTTACTACAGGTGTGAAAACCCCAGTGGTGCACTAATGGCCGGTGGCCCCTATTGAGAAAGGCCAGGACACTGGACTTGTGGATGTAAAACGCCTAAAAAAAATCCGGAAGAACGATTATAAATTACTGATAAAAAGGTTATGTATGCATTTGTAGGGATTATAATCATAAATGCCGAGCTTTGTTCGCGTAATGGTTGCTTATGAACCTGTGTTCCGTAATCATTGATAACGAAGCATGATGTGGAAGTTGAGAGATTTATCCAGTCGGCTTGGCGCGTTAATTTGAAAGCAAGTTTGAGCACGTTGATGGCCATTTCAACATCGGTTTTTTTTAGGCGGGGAGTATGTCACTATGTTGCATATTCACTATACCACAAGTGGTTTGGTTTTCTCTACTCTAATAATGCTATTGCAACATTAGTGATAGTTTAGGTCCTCTTACCTCAGGCATATTGTAAGTATATACCATTTTAGTTATTTTGTACCCTATAACTCCAAAACCAATGGTCGTAGGTAGTACAAACTACCCATTTTGAAATCCGTATGTACCTTCCATTACACGCAAAGCCAGGATGGCTTAGTATTCCATTGTCCATAGCCTGATAGGGTGACCATGTTGTTTTGATCGCTAACCATCACATGGTGGAGCAATGGTGCCCTAATTGCTTGGTCATAGGTCCGTGGAAAAAAATCCTTCTTCTGGGAAATCGTTGTTTATTAGGGAAGACTGCAACTTTGCATTGAAGGGCAAAAGGAAAGGTGAATTCGAAGAGGAAATAAGACATGGAAGAGAAACTAAAGTTTCCAGAGTCCTTCACAAGTTGGTTGCGTTCAAAACGTTGACGTTGAAGGAGAATCGTTGAGAGTTCCTAGAAGTTCACCTGCATGTGTAGGCAAAACAAACATCAATACAGTGTGTCACTGTTCAAGTACTACAACCTTTTTAAGACAGTTAATGTGCCTGTGTTGCTGGCTGTCTTAAAGACATCTTGGTAGACCCACAGGAAAATTAGGCACAGATGGACCATTGCGGGGACCATTGTACCTTGTAGATTACACATGGGCAAAGCGGCTTCATGGTATTCAGGCAACTTGACAAGTATGAAAGGTATCGAAGTTCAACAGGCATCGTGTATGGCTGATTCAAAAAACCACCAATAAAGTAAGGTTCAGCTTACTACAACCTCGAGTCCTGGTAAGAAACTTCCTTGTGTCCAGACATCCCCCCTTTTTTTTCCTAGTGAACTGGATGGGTTCAGTGCTGAGGACTGCTGAAGAAGATAATGCCGATGTTATCAATTACTGATGAAGAGGATTGATATTGGGCATCTTGTCAATTGTTGTGGTGTAGGAAGGGACCCAGGTCAAACATCTTCGTTTACATCTCACTACAGAAAGGTTTTACACTGGTAGTTAGTATGGACCCATCTATATCAACGCTAGGTAGGTAGTACGCTTCAAATTGTGGTGTCACTTTTTACAATAGGGCCAATTTAAGTTTACACCAGGGGTCAAACTTTTAAAAATTGCTCCACTCATGTTGAAAGGTCATGCCCATATTGTCCGTCTAGTATAAGGATTCCAAAAATGTATAGTTCTGATAAATCTTATGACCAATGGTTGGGTTCCAGGGTAAAAATGGCTAAATGGGAAAAAAGGTCAAGTTCTATTTGTAAAGGTTGTCAAAATCAGAAGTTGACTCCAATTTTGGTTGAAAATGATTATAAGTTGTTTATCTAGCTTAATGAGTCAAAATAAGGAATAGTTTGTACCCATTTGCAATGCATAGGTTACCATGTTAAGGACAAAATAGGTCATAGGTCACATACCCAATTGGTTGTTGGACCACCTTTTTTTTTACCCCTTTTTTGGAAAACAAAAAACCCCCCCCCCTTAAATTCCGTAAGTAATCATATTTAACAAATACAAATTATACCTTTCGGGTTTCTTACCTCAGAAAATACATTCCGCAATGTATTTTGAATATCATCAGATTAACTTTTAATGTGACCCCTATAACAAAATGGAATTGACCTTTTTACCATTTTAGCCATTTTACATGATAACTCCAAAACCAATGGTCGTGGTTGGTACAACCTATAATGTTTTTGATCCTTATATTAGATGGACATATGGCATACATTTCCCAATATGCTTTGGGCATTTTAAAAGTTGACCCCTGTGTCAACTTAAAATTGGCCCCTATGAAAAAGTGATACACAATTGTAGAGTACTACCTACCTAGCTTGGTGAGGGTCATGCTAACGCCCAAGGTGTTCCACACTTGTCTGTGTAGAGGTAAAACTCATCCTTAAATAAGGCCCCTATGAATTCTGCTCCTCCTCTATTGTACCTTGTAGCTAATAAGTGGGCAATACGGCTTCTCTTAACCACAATGTGAAACCACAATAACTGACACACGAATAGAAAATGCCGTAGTAAGGAATATATCAAAATTTTAGGTTCTGATTAAAAGATTTAAACAGAAGCTCTTACTTGCCGCCATTTTGGAATTTGAAGAAGAACCGTAAGCACAACAAAGGTCACACGTTTATTTTGGTCTGCCCTGAAAGATATCAAGTAGTTTCTTTGGTTATGTGTATTACCAAATTGTTCATTGGCGATTTCTGAGATTTTGTTTCCAAAATCAAATGGCGGCCATTTTGTCATCCACTTAAATTTGAAGCACAGGGTCAGTAAACAAATGTAAAAACCGAGTTCCTTGCTATTATTAAAGATTGGAGTGGACAGCTTATTTCATAAAGATTGGTGTGATGTGAGAATAATTACGTTCATGCACAAGTAACGTGGGTAACGCACTGCAAACACTCTCTGGGAAATTTCGCCGCCAGTATCGCTAGAGGGCTGCTTATAATGACAGGCGTGAGTGAAATTTGTATTTACATGGTAGAAGCCTGCCAAATTTCCCCCCTCGCAATCGTAAAGGATAGGTAGCAAAAAAACAATCTCTCATTTGATTGTACTTTCCCCGCAATGTGAAGCTTCTGCATTCAGAGGATTTACTGCAGCGTTCCGTATCCAGTTTTTCTCTTTTGGCCATTGATCGCTACAGTTTCGAACTTATTTCCTTCTAATCATCTCTCAAACATTTTATTATAAGCGGACACGTTTACGGCAAATCCTGAAGGTTTAACCTCTATACTCGTACCATATTTGACTTGCCCAGGTATGTAATAAACTTGCGGCGTTTTCATTATGCATAGATTCAACCCTTAGAAATGTTGACTGTTTCTGCATGTCGCCCTGGTTGAAGAAGCCCCGATTGGTAGATGTCTTGCACACGGCACGCTATATAATGCTCATTAATTATGCTCGATATTTGTCCAAGCCTGAGTCCCCGGGCCTCACTCACAACTAACAAACATTGCGGATAAGTGCATACGTGTTCAAGGACTGAACGATTTAGAGGATCAGTGAACGAACATTCATATGGCTTCAACAGGGATGTTTTCATCGTGTAACGTCGATTGAAGCAACCGTAAAGTCCATACAACCACCCCGTAAGCATTTATGTAACTTTATAACAAATTTAAGTTTTAGATCATTACATTATGGTTAACTGTATATTGACGTTAACAAACGGACCAATAGCCTCAATATGGTTGATTGTATTGACGTATAACCAAAACTAATGTTTGTCTATCTACTATACTAGCAGAAATGAAATGTGGGAACGAGGAACATGCCCATTTGACTCAGGAAATAAAATGACAAGAAAAAAGGTCACGTGAAAATTTGAAAACATTTCAATCACACCTTTGACATAATGCTCGTTGTTATGTAATGCAAATACGTATCAGTCATGATTTACGCCAACCACGTAATTTATTATTTAAATTTTACAATTCTCGCAATATTCTGCTTTGAAGAACAGTGCCCTCCATTGACGTTATCTCATTTCCGGTCTATACAACCACAACGATTTCTCCGGTAACTTGCCTTCACGGCAAACCCTATTGACCCCGTACAATTAAATTTAACACCTATTCTAAAGCCATTCTTGCGTTCATGTGTCTATTTTCCTTCTACATTACAATCGGAGTTATCCTTCACTTGTTCTCTTAGTCCGGCACAATTAGGGAACAAGTCAATCGAATCCAATCTATTTTCCACTCTTGGATTGTTAGCAAAATAATTTTGACATTTACGCCATGTATATTTTAAGAACTCCCCATATAATTGTCATATTTTTTTCTGCAGGTTGCAATAATTTTGGACAGTGCAGTGAGTATATAGTAACTCGTGCCCACTGAACACAGTTGCCACAGTTACTTTTGTACTCGCTCTTGCCAGCTCCACTGCCAGCCAGTCGTAAGGTTGATTGACTGTTCTCTAAATACGAAGACAGAGCCGATACCGTGGGACAGTCTGGAGGGTCGACCACTAGTGCCAGGGCACACCCAGAGGGTGTTTTGAATCAATCCCATGATGCATAGCAATGTGCCTATACCGTACTGTACTAAACATATGTCAAGTGTTCCAAAAGTTTAAGAACCACAAGACATTTCATAATCATGCAAAAATCCCCTAAGTTCTAATGCTTTGTGGGCTAAAATAAGCATTTAAGTCAGGGTTTTTGTGTTAAGAATAGGATTTTTGTGTGATCACATGACCCAATTGAGGTGAAATTTCCCAAAACGGTGCATTGTGGGATTGACTCAAAACACCCTCTGGGGCACACCAGAGACCTGGGATTCTCTCTGGGGATTCTTTCCTACGCGTTTGAGAATAAACACCCTGATTCCATGTCCATTTTGTGCTTCTTAAAGCAATATAGCACATTTTTTTGAAGAGAGCCCTCAATTTTTCAAAAATGTTGATTTTTTAAAGGGTGCATTGGTTAACGGGCTAGTAAACCTTACATGTGAATGGTTAAGCTGAAAATGTCTATGTGTCACAAACGAAGGAATTTTGTAATTAGAATAATTAATTCGCGAGATCCGAATTATTAATTCAAGGCTGCTGGGAACGGCCTTCTAATGTGAAATAGCCGGGAAAGGAAAATAGCGCCATGTACATATCCTACGCTTATCCATTAGGTGTTTTATTGGTTCAGGCAGTCAAAGTAGGGTATTTCTTGAGGTGGCAACTATTTCTCATGGACGGACATATTAAAACGTAGCATTTCCAGCTCCGCCGTTAAGTCCAATCTGGGATCCAATTTTTAATTACAAAATCGCTTATTTTATGATAAATACGCATTTTTTTAGCATTCTCTTGTGCAGGTATAGTTTACTAACATACAAACATAACTCTGCCAAAAATATCAAATTTTGAAAATTGGGGGCCTTCTTCAAAAATGTGCTAATATTGCTTTAAATTCTAGCGCTCGATCGCTCCTTAGGTCTCACTATGCTTATAGTATCTGCTGACGAGCAGAAGTAGGGAATCGATGATGATTGATTTGCCGATGCAGGAAAAAAGTAACTATTGCCCTGGCGTGACGCAATCACAGGACAATAGTCACTTCTTATAGCATGTATAGCAACTTTCCCTGTCGTGTAATACGGGGAAGGAAATAATAGGAATCGTTTAGGACATGTAGTAATCATCAATCAAAATAATGAGAGGAATTATGTTTATGCGTTATAAAAATGAAAGAAAACAGGGCACTCGACTCTACACCACAACATTACACTACTTTTCCGTATTTATAGTTATATAACACCTAAGTAGATACTTGTCATTCTATTAAAGGATATAAAGTGATCACGGGGTCATCAACTAAATAATATATGGAATTGGCTTACGTTACCATACGGGCATTTTTTGTTCAAATTCGGGGTGCATTTTGGTCCATACCTTTCATTCTACTGCACGCCTCATGCGTCTTCGCAAAACGCAGGTCACATAATATACGTATATTATGGAACTTCGCCGTGGCTATGAATGCAATATTATGATCAGCGCTGCACAGGGAATACAGACTGTCCCAATAAAAACTATACAATCAAACTAAATTACTTTTTTTAAAAAATATAAATGGCGCATTTCGGTGAAGATATTTTGACTTATGTTAGACCAGTACAAGCTAAATTCCTCGTTTTATTCCGTCATTGATGCCCTAACCGAAGATATTGTCAATTGAACACAAAGGATAAAATACCCCTTGGGCCAGTTCACTTGAAGGTTCAAGAAACTAAATGTATAAGGTATGTAGCATCATTGTGGGATTAAACCGTTTTCAAACAAAAGAATATTGTACAGATCAGAGTGAATGTATTATCATACATTGAAATAATCAATATATTATTTTTCAAATAGTGAAAGCACCAGAGATTATGTTTTGGGGGAAATGGGGGACTCACCCTCCGGGCGTCAGTAATCATGAAATTCATGTAAATTTGGGGAATTTTACTGCTTAAACTAATGGAACAGCCACAAGTCTCTGTTGGGGGACAAATGTGCGGACAACGCTCTAATGTTGAAGACCAATGTTGTTGTTGCCCTGCCCCTATTCCCCATACCTACAAGATGCCAGGAAGGAACATAATGAAGAAATCGGTGTTGAATAATTAAGGAAAGGATCGTTGGTGTTCATAGGCCTCAGTTTACTTTCAATGAGGGTGTTTTTATGGTTCTACCTTCTACTGAAACCTGGAGTACGGCTGAGACAACACGACCGTTTGGAATTGAATTTCCCAATGCTACGTGCATTTTATTGGCAATTATGACATTATAAAGTTATAAATCATATTCTTTTACAATAAGCAGCACTTTATACCTATTTCTTTATTTTAATTTTCAATAAAGAATGTCTTGAGGGTGATTTCCAATGGCAACTGTGTTGATATAGAGATAGCCAAAACTGGACCAACGGGTTTTTCAAGTGTCTCAGATAATTGGGCATAACTCCTGAACCAGACCCCCAAATTACACCAACTAAAATTCTTACGAAAGCTGGAATATCTCTGAAAAAGAGTCAGTTAACGTCTACTTGAGATGAACTTAAATTTTTGGCAAAAAAAAAATCTTTGAATGTAGATTTTTTTTGGGACAGTCTGTATAGCAAGTAGTAGGAGAAGGTAAATGCAAGTCAACATTTATGCTTCGCCGAGCAAACAGCTGCTAGGGCCTGGGTCTTGCCTCTTGGCTATAGCCTAGCCTAGCCTAGCCTAGCCTAGCCTTGTCTAGGGCGCTTAGCGTAGTCATGCTAGCCTGAGCTTAATGACAAGGATCTACTTAGATGTTATATAAAACAAATAATGAATGTTTTTCATTCGTGCAATGGAAAGAACATTTTTAATTGCACACTCTGCTCTTGCACTGTAAATTAAACATTTTTCTGCCTTCACTTTGTAAACATGTTTAACTGTTTAAAATGTTTAGAGTGTGAATGGCTAATGTTTAGCAATGAAACATTGATGTTAGACAATTCGACATGCTTGTTTAGCTTTGAAACATGTTTACAAATTGAATGCCATAAAAGTGTTCAATTGCTAAACCAAACTTTTTCGATGTTGCGCTTACTAGCTTTTGGCATAGTCCTCCATGACTATCCATCCAGAAGTCTGGTGCGCTCGGGTGCTAGGTACGGGCGCGAGGGTACTTCTGGATGGACTATGCATGACTGCCAAGATGTTTGGCTCGAGATTAACAAAAACACAAAAGGCCCCCCCCCCCCCCCCCGGGTTTCCCCCAATTTGGTTGTCAGTGGTTTTCGGATATAGAATTTAATGTCAAAATAACGACGCCGGTACCAAAGTTTTGCTGCAGCTCGTCTGATTCACAGAAAACGTTGTTTGAATGTTCCCAATTACCAACATACGGCCAGATTGCTAAGAACATATCATTCATTCTCATTTGAATGTCCCCAAAGAGTAACTTTAGCAAAATACTATCAATTAAATACGGTGTAACTTCTCAAGATTTATTTTCCTTGCATTTCTGATAATTTTCAGTGCCGTATCTCACTTGCTTTCCCTTTTTAGACAAAAATCAGAAGCTCACAGGGTCCTTCGGGAGGAGATTGTTCGGCCCGACTAACATCTAGGTTTGACACCTTTGAGTTAGTATGGACCCTCTAAATCAATGCAAAGTAGTTAGTGGTCCAAATTGTGGGTCACTTTTTCAATCGGGGCCCCAATTTAAGGTTACACAGGGGTCACACTTTTAAACTACTCCAAACATGTTGAGGTATTTTCCATATTGTCCGTCTATAGTCATAAGGATTCCAAAAATGTATAGTTTGTACCACTTACGACTATTGGTTTTGGAGTTATAGCGTAAAAATGACTAAACGGTAAAAAAAGGTCAAACTCAATTTGTACAGGGGTCAACATTGAAAGTTACTCTGATTATATTTTAAGTACTTGCAAATTATTGCCTGAGGAATGAGGACCCAAAAAAAGTATAGTTTTGATTATGTTAAATGTTTACTTACCGAGATAAAGGTCAAAGAAGGTCAATCAATGCCAATTGGATTATGTTGCCCCATGACCTATTTTGTCACATAGCATGATAACTATACATTGTAGGTGCTTCAAACTATTCCTTATTTTGACACATTAAGCTAGATGAACAATTTGTTTCATTTTTTACCAAAATTAGAGCAACTTATGATTTTGACCTCCTGTACAAATGGGAGTAATTGACATTTGGCCCTTTTAGCCTTTTTTATCCAATAACTCGAAAACCAATGGTCATAGACCTAGATGGTACAAACTATACATTTTTGGAATCCTTATGACTAGACGGACAATATGGCATACATTTCAACTTGATTGGAGTAATATAAACGTTTGACACCTGTGTAAACTTAAATTGGCCCATATTGAAAAAGTGAGACCACAATTTGACACCACTAGCTACCTTGCATTGATATAGAGGGTCCATACTAACTACAAAAGGTGTCAAAGCTTAGATGTATAGACTATGTATGGGGCATGAACGATGGTGTTTGACCCAAGTTCTTGCTCCTGCTCTATTCTTCGAGAGAACAGATACCTGCAGTATCTTCTTACTTTCCCTTTTTTGAGAGAGCAGATACCTGAAGTTATTTTAATGAAATTAAACAAAACGTAATGCCACGAAGTAAGTACCAAGCAGTGGATTTGTTTTTTATTTCGTCTTAATCATCATCCATGCAGAACCAATCCTTGAGGGGGTGTGACATCCCCCATTTAGAAAATTCTGTCGGCAATAATAATTGTTGACTTTCGGCAAAATCGGTATTAATATAAAATACATGTAGATGGAATTGTTTAAAGAATTATGTTTGCTACTTTTTTGTCGGAAATACTTTCAATAGGTAATGTGCACTATATGCTGTATCGCCCACTTCGGATTTTCAAACAGAAGGGGATGGGAAGAAAGTGCCTGGCTAGCGCAGTGACAGACTTTAAAATTGCGCCGCCAACATTGAACATGTTGAAAATGGTATGGTGATGTCCCTGCATGAATGATGCGTATACGTCATGGAGCATGCGTATGAAGCGTTCTATAATTGCTCAGATTGATTGGAATATGAATACTTTACATTCCTGCCTCAGTACATGTCCTCAATAATGTACCAGTTCAGCACTAAAACTTATCCATTTGTAAAATATTACGTAATGCTTTGAAGAGGTCATAAGGGGAATAAACAACAAATGTTTAGAATAGTTGGCAGCTGCCAACAATGTGTGCTACGCAGCTCTTACTACTGGAGTACTGAAAAGGGCCTGTACTCATTACACAATAAACATGATAAAGTCAATTTGTCCAGTCAGAATTTTCATGTAACTATTTTGGGACAATAAGTGCCGGGAATAAGCCCTCGGGACGGGGGCTTCAGTCCCTCATTCCCTCATCACTCGAGTTCCTAGACAAGCCTTTGCAAAGCGCTATAGCAATTACTACAGCTACAACATTCTCTACAGATCCTATGCTTATGATCATTATACTATTTGAGGACACTTGATTGGTCTCTCTACCATGTCTACCATATACTACATTATATCAACACTGCAGACGTTCGGCGTACAACTTTTCATAGTAGGGCATCTCCACAACCAACATTTTAGCAATGATCTCTGGATATTCCTCCAGGCTTGGAATAGATTCTCCATTGGCTTGACTACGTTTCTTAAACTCTGTACTTGCGAACGCAGCATCATGCAATCCAAATAAGTGGTAGGTAAGAATAAGCTCCTTGGGAACCATCCATTGGTTAGTAATGGCGTCATGACCTGCTTCCCACTGCAGTAGATCTTCGCTATAGGGGATATTGACAGCCTTGCAATACGCCTCTAGCATACCAGCTGGGTTATCAAGAAGATCATCGGCGTCAATAATCACGGGGCTTTCGTCTAATTCTTTCTTGACGTGTTGCAGTACTTCGTAAGAAGATTTGAAAGGAAAAACCTTTCCAAGCAGAGCGTCAAGCGAATTGACTACATCTGCATCTTTCGCTTTGACGACTTTTATGAATGATCTAGCTACCTTGTATGGATTGCGAATTATAAAGGTATGACGAAATCAGTGATGGAATTTATCAAATTTTCCAAAACCCGGCAATGATTCCCGGCATCGCTTTGGCGAAAACAAGTTTCTTTTCAGGAAAAATTCTCCTTTCCCAAAGTAGTTTTAATCCAATCGAAAGATGTTGTATTTGCGAGTCAAAACCACATCGTTTGATTTGGGTCGACTGGAATCTTTTCCGCCCATTTTTTCGACTGCTTTTCCGAATGGTTACTGCGAGGATATTTCCTTGTCGTTCACCAACCAGTACCATCTGGTGAAAAGGTTCGAACCAAGCGACTGTATCAGGAACGTAAGTCATTACATTTCAAGAAAGCTGTTGAAAGGTTCGAGGGAGTTGCCCATAAGAGTACTTTCACTGGTGATGACCTCGGGGTCGACGGAAGTTGGGGATTTCTCCTTTTCACCATTTTGCGGCCATATATGCTACCTGAACGAGAAGATAACTACCAATCAGTGCTGCATAATTAAAAAGGAATAAATTCAAAGCAGCTCTACGGATATATATTCATCTCTAAATAACGTTCAAATGGGGTTCGGGGTTTTTTGTACACTAGAAGGTGCTAGATTTAAAAATGTTGTATTAGAAATATTATACACATTTAAATACCAGTATAGTAGTTTCTTATTTAGCGGCATATGTCCAAAAATTTACAGAAGGCAAAATATTAATCGCTATTCTATGTTGGCTCTGCGTCGTTCTACCATGCGCTCGTGCGTTGTCGAAGATCAAGGACGTGTCTGTTCAGCGACAAACGGAATTACTTCAGGAGGGGGAAAGTTGTAGTCCTAGACATAGGCTCGCTAATTAAGTCAGGAAAGTATCAACTGAGCAAGTTAGTTGTCCACCAATGGGATTGTTAGTGTAAAAAAATAGTAAAACAGAATAATGACCATTTTTGATGTTTAAAGATTTATTATATGAGGTTAATTAATCAATACATATTACATATTATAGACAGTGTATTTTGTGACCCTAGCACTTCAAGTTTTGTTTGTCGATTGATTAGATATTATTAAGAAAATGTCTTCAAATGAAAAGGTTGATCAAATGTTGTTCACCTGTCCAATATTTCATGGTGTTGTTGTACGTTCTGTACGTGTAGTCCCAAAAAAGTTTGCTGCCGTAACCAGACTGACTCGAAATTGTTAACCAAAATTTACCACAGAAATTAAAACATAACGACCGACTGTGATTTTAAAATCACGATATATCTAAAAGAAAAATTTACAAATAGAAAGACGAAAAACATCAAAAAGACAACAAAAACAATTATAACAAGTAAAAGTAAAAAGATCTTGCTATGTCATGGAAAAAAATTAAAATAAGTACGTGTTGTGTTGATTTAGATTAAGGGGAATATGGGGTTGGATAGGTGCTACAATACAATTGCAAATTAAAATAAGGACAAATTACCTTCTTTCCGCTTTTTGATTTGACAACAATCGGAAGCTTCCGTTAAAACCTTATGGTCAAAAATGTAACCAAAAATGTAAACTGTGATCGAAATTTATTGTTTTATTTTTTATGTATTTTATTGTTTTTCAAGCTGCGAATATTTAACTTTCGCTTTAAAATTCGATATATCTTAATACATAAAATTTGCTGTTGATCTCTAAGTTTTAAAATTATTAGTGAAATTCAATCTCTAATTGTTTAATAGATAAGAGAGCCGAAGAGTGTTTCTAAAATATACAAAAACCTAAAAAACAGTGTTTCTAGACTAAATGACGATATCTCAAAAGTGAAAAAAATAAATTTGTTTCGTTTTTTGACTACTGACCCCCCTTAAAACACGGCTTCGGCTTCGCCTCAGGCGTATTTTATTTTCCACGAATTTTGCAAAACACGGCCAATCTTTACATAACAACCCCAAGAGATTATTTCTCGCCTGTTCGTATGAATCACTTTATTACCAAAACTTGAAGGAAGTGTCCATTGACATGTGTTACATAATCGCTTATTTCTTCAAAACACTGAATCGAATCAAGTGATTTGTTTACATTTTTAAAATTAAAAATAATGTGGTTAAGATTCTTTTTAAATTTCTCAAATGTTATACTTACTTTTCAAGTTATGGTCAACATGTTAGGGTGGATTCTCTCTGAGACACCCGTATAGCAAAGTTAAACGCCCTATGAATACTAGTTTCACTTGTACAGGTATAGCCATGGCACTCAAAACATAGCGATGCATGGCCACGATGTTTATCGTTAAACTAAAACATTTCTTCCGCTTGACTGCATTAAAAGTTTGCAGTTCGACAGACCTGACTTTTTGTGCTCATTCATAACTGCTGGGCTTATCACATACTATCAATTAAAACTGAGAAGTGGTTCATGTATTCCATACAATTGTCGCAGCCCAAAACTATAGAAGGACGGCCTGGACGGGCATGTCAAGTTGGATCGACTACATTTGCAATGTTGCAACAGGGTTGTCAATTCTTCTCCAAATCAAAAATTATTCCACAAACGTCCCCAGATTCTTCACCATATTTCAAGATAACCTTTATCCCACTTTACCCAATTTGAGCCAATTAGCCTGTTGACAGAAAAAAAATACTAAGGACTAAGTTATTTTACCCGATCATGCATTTTTACATGAAATGGTAGCAAAATCCATCAAATCGTCGCGAAATGGGCATAAATTATTATCCAGCAAAACAGCGGAATTACAGAAAAATATATGCCCCGGTACTATGACTGTAGAGTACAGGTTGTTCTTGCATTTGCAAAGACCCCTAGGTGACTGTTTTTTATTCAACTTAATAAAAATCTCATTTGCGCAAGTATCATTAAAAAATGATAACTTGATTTATTTTTATTTCTATCTGTCTATAGCCATGTGGCTAAGCTTACTGGACTAAAGAAAAGAGTTTAAAAAACTTACCTGCGAAACCTTCCCTAAGTATGTTGAGTAAACGACGCTGATCAACAATGGGATAGCAATCTGAATATTTTAAGGCGTGTTCAATGCAAACCAAAGAACGTGGTTTACCAAAGGTGTTTAGTCTATAGGCCACATCGCCGGGGAAAAACCTGAACAGAATTTAACGCGATAACTTTCGGCAGTCCCCTCCAGGTGTGAAATACCCTCAGTGTGAAAATATCCACGTGATCACACCCGTTCCGGGACCGGTGGGTCACATAAAATCATTACACAATTAAGTGGACATGCGTCTTCCTACTTCCGTTGGTAAACAAGGGGGTTCATGGAAACCACTTTCCCAACAGAATTTTGGTACGAAATTTATACCACACATGCAGGGGCATTAAGACACTGACCAATTAAGAATACAATTAGAATTCCAAAAAGGAACCTAAAAATTAGGGGCAACATTCAAATTCGGACAAAAGAACACAAATTAATACGACCTCAGTATATGTGAAAGAAAAAGTGTTAATGGAGTGTTTTGATAGGCCCAATCTACATATAATGAGCACAACAAATTGATGTTTATGTGTCATTACTTTGATTATAGTCCGACGCCATTTCATGCATTTTTGACTCCTAACTTAGAATGTTTACTATAGTTTTTTTCTCAACAGATTATAGTACTTAGGACCATCTAGTTGAGGAATCAAACTGCTGACAGTCTATAAGCATTGGAGAGTTTTGAGATAGTTAGCGGCGAAACCACAAAATGGCCGCCAAAGTCCATTTTTAATGAAAAATGATTCAATCTTTTGTCATGATCGATTGGTCTACAAATATGTTTGTTATGCCAAGATCTATACATAAAGTAGTTTCTAGTAGACCTGAGGTCTCAAAAGTATTAATGTCTTGTATTATTAACATTACAATTGTTTATTAAAGATGGCGTCATACTCATAAATGTAACAACACAAGGGGGCAATGTCAAACCATGTTTAACAAGGGGACAATGTTAAATGTGCTCAATCTTGCGGAGATACTGTCAGTAGATTTGGCAGGAGATTGGCAAGATAATGTAATAATAACAATCTTGATATAGCGCTAATGCAGAGGCCTCTAGGCGGCAAAGAAAATAGAGCAATTAGACCATTATTAAAATGACAGAACCAAAAGCAATAGCTAAAATTTAATGTGAAAACAACTATGATTACATAAATTATAACAATTTCAGAATAACTAGGAGATTATTTGAAGTAGAAATCAATATTGAGATAGAAGAGGACGCCAACCCATTTGCCTCCGTCCCATACTAAGAATATATGGGGGATACACCTGATCGTCAGCTGCGAGGATTGTCTGTATGTATGTACCCACAGCGACACCAGTAAACTCTTGATCTAGATGCGACAGGTCACCGTCAGATTCACTGCCGTGGGTTTGGACAAACAAAGGCAAACCACACTGACAGAGACTAGAATAAATGTATGGAACAACTAGAACGGAAGGTCAGGAGCACATTAGTCTGAGGACTCATGACTAGATAGTATTAACTTTTGCATAGTTATCGTACGTTGACTATCCAGTCGTGACGAGTTGCGTGAAGCAAACTCAAGGTGACATTGTACCAAAAATATAAACAAACACTAGATATACCCCAAAGACGTTCTCAGACGTCACCAAAGTCGCATCTCACAGCCTTGAATACGCAGGAGATCGAGCACTAACAGGGACTGATATGTTTTTGCCCAAAGATCTACTAACATCACTTGGGAATGCCGCATCTAAATGCAAAGAAGACGGAACATATTACCGTCAATGAGGAAGATAATCATCAACCTGCATACAGACGGTACCCAACTCAAAGGATCAGGGACTTCAAGTAACCGGTGAACCGTATGTTGCCGACAGCAAGAAATACCTCCTGTCACACCCAAAAGGACCAGCTTGGATGCCTGCAATAAACTCCACTTATGGTTAATCTGCTATCTCCAATTCAACCAAGCTGAAGTTCTTTAGAGCGCCTGGTAGAACGTAGCTGTTATATGCAGACCTGAGACATGGACATGAAGAAAGAGTACAGGATAAACTGGATGACACCACACCAGGCATCTTATGCGAGTTCAACTTAGGTAATACAAATTGGTGGGGTCTTGTGAGCACTTTCATGCCAAAGCACAGATATATGATATATCCTTCCCAATTTATTAATGTTGCCCAGCCGAGCACGATTGCCGGCCATGTTATGTGCGATTGATCAATTCGTCGCGTTTAAGGTTACCATGTCAACCAGGGGTCCGTCGCCCCTTTACTAACAGTTGGTGTGATTGCTGGAGACATTCAGCAGATCCATCTGCCATCACCAACTTAATGACGGATGGACATTTGGCTCTACATCGACGAACGCATTCAGCCGCTAGATAGATAGGGCGATACACCCACACATATCTTTTTTACCAACAGGATGTTACATTCCCCAACCTGAAATTGTAGGAAGAATGACAAAAGTCCAAATGCCAGTAACTATGTCCAACCTTCGATATTTTCAAACAATATCAAAGATATCCAGAATAGAGATAGGCATAGTCCTCTCCTTAACCCTTCTTCTCCCACCTTAATTGGATTGCCAGAGGAAGCGGAAGGGAGTTATCAAAGCTCAAATGTATTTACCCAATGTGATGAAACACCGAAGAGAATTTTGAGCAACTACTCTCTTCCACCGCATGCTCTATGAGGAGGCTTTGAACTACTTACAAAACAGGCCTAAAACAAACTCGAGTATATAGACCCCTCATATCTGGCGAGTTGTTTACGATTTCATGACCTGCAGTTGAGACCCCAAGTCTACATTTTCAGCCATCGGATCATATATCCTTCAATGTCCGCTTCAATCTGGAATGTCCTTCTTGGCACATTCCTGATACAATCAACAAATAGGGGTCTTTTGGGTGACATGGGATTGTACTCTTGTTTCTATATCCCTTAAGTCCCTAGAGTAAAAATGAGCTAGCAACTCTGACGATCACGCAAAAAGGGAGGTCTGGTAGAGGTATTTGTGTTGTTAGATCTGGGAGCACTTCCCGTAAACACAAGGCAGGGGCCCGCTCTGTGTTTTGAAAGGGGGGCAAAAATTGGCATTTAGGGATTTTAAGAGATTTAGCATAACATATCAATTATCAATATCAATGACCAGTAATTGCTATGACCCATAAGTGAGAAGAAGTTATATTTTTTTTATGAATTACCGGCAATTTGACGGGAATTGGCTTTGTTTTGTTATGCCAACAAACAGGTTAAATTCGTTATTATAATATGACAGAAACAGGTTAGGGATATTAAATCCACGAACATTGGTTGGCAATAGGTTTCAGACAATTAGATGGGTACAATGGTTTGAAGTCATTTTACAGCGAACAACGATCGTTGTCATTACACTTAATATGAACAGTGTCAAATTGTATTGGTGACGAGAGGACTCCTCATTTTAAAGGGAACATACCAAAAACTGGTCGGGAAAAGATTTCATGATGAAAGGACTCAACCAAAAAAGAAACTTGCGGTCACGAAAACACTTCAGATGAAAGAAAACATATCAAACAACATCACACATCAAAATGGAAACCTGGTCAGAGAATGATTCTAATTTAAGGACCCACACAAAAAATGAAAAAAACCCATGAGATGTGAGCATTGCAATGATACCGTCAAACATTAACATGACACGAACCATGAGAACTGATATACTGAGGAAAAAATAAACTTACCAGTACTATTTCACAAAGTTTGCTTATTTGGAGGTCAACTTCTACTTTTGTCTGTATCATGATGTTAATCAGCCCATTTAAAAAAATAATATATACTTATGGCACATTGCACCAAAACTTGAATTATTTGTTCAGCCGTCACTGATAAAAAGAATAACTCGATTAAATTTACGATGTAATGCTTTGGTAGCCTTGACAGCCCATGGATTTGGTCGCCCATCTAAACATATCTTCTGTGAATAAAATTATACACTCATGGCATGGCGTATTCCGGTTAAGTGGCATCCATAACATGATTACCTTTTCAAGGCTTTATATCTCGACCAAAACACATCTTGTTGATTGTATTTCACAAAAATGTGGTATTTTTGGCGGGCCATTTTGTTGTTTGGGTCACAATCTTGATATTTTACCGCCGGCTTGAATCTTAAAATATAGCTTGTGTCATTTATCTCCCATTAATACCATATAAAATATTGTTTTCCTCTCTTTACTAAGAAAAAACACAACCTTCTCGGTAAATTACTAAAATATGGCAATTGTGACGCAATTTTGTTTTTCCAAATCTAAAATTGCTTTCATATGCTGAGGACTGTCAGCAGTTGATTCTTATAATGGCGTGGTCTAAGGAAGCCAAATCCACAAAAAAAACTAACTATAGTAATATTTTCTACGAAAGTAAACTGCGGGGCCACCCGGGACTATTAAAGGGTTACTTTAACGTTTATATTATTACTTATGGTTTAATTACCTGAAGGTGTAAAATCACTTAACAGGAAAATATTATTGGTGTTTAATTAAATTTTACTCCCGTGGATGGCTTAGGGGGTTCCTAGGGACCCGCCCTAATTTAATTATCTAATTGACGGAGCGATGGATTCTATTTTTCATGCAAGATGCGTATCCAAAGTTAGATAAATACCAAAAATACGTGCATAAAAAGTATATCGTTGATTGCTAGACACCCCGTTCAACAGCCGTGTTAAAGGGGGTGGACCCGATTTAAGTACTGAAATATAAAATTTTTCATCTTGATAGAACGGTCTTCACCCCAAAACCCCTCCGTAAAGTTTCGCGTCGATATTTTAGTCCCTTTTGATTGAGTGTTAACGCGATTTTAATCCCCGTTAGAGTACTGTAAAGTATATTAGAGTCGAACCAAAATGGGACACATTTTCGCGCAAAACATCAAAATCAAACCACCCTTTACGCCCCCCTAAGATTTCGCAGGTAAATGGGAAAAAAATGTAGCCTGCTTCTTCAGATACCAAAATACGACCACTTCTGATCAAATCTGAAAGAACATGTTTTTGCGGTAAGGCTGACGTTAATAAAACTGCTCATTTTTATCATTCAAATTTAATGGACACAGCGATCATTATTTATGGCTGGAGTTAAGGGAGCAATCGTTATTTATAGCAGGGGACTGTAATGGTAAATTTAGGGGCCGCGAACTGAAATTATTTTTATGGAAAGAGGGGCGCACGATATTTTTTGGTAAAGAGCAGTTGGAACGATGTGTAAATTTTTTTAAACAGAAGAAAAATAGAAAAGAAAAAAGGGCCAATTCTGAATAAAATGGAAATAGTACAATATAATGAAGAAAAAGTGAAAGCCTGTTAAATTGTTGAAGCACATGGATAACAATGTTGAAAAGCACATGGATAAAAAATTGGCACAGAAATCACGTTTTTCTTTATATTTCACGAACCAGGGAAGGTGCGTGCACGAACATATAAATTTAACCTAAAAAGGCCCGGGGGCGGAATCCGACCGCCCTCGACATTTTTTGTCGGATCTCACCTATTGTTATTTTTTCTGACGCCTCAACTACATGGGACTTTTGATTTTAAGCCTTGGTGCTCGATTTCAGACCATTTTGAACAAATCGAAAACTACGGCCGGTACGTAATCGCGCCAATGCGTGCAGAAGGAAAAGCTATTCCAATTGCAATTACAGGGAACAGCGGAAATCCAGTTTTTGTGCTGAGGATACAGTTACACTATCTTATTTATTTGATTTATTGTAGTAAGAGCATGTGCGCATACTTTGACATACGTCATGGCCAAAAAATCAACTTTTGGCTTGAAAAAATGGCGAAAAACCATGAATTTTGCGATTATTTTTTAGATTTTCGCATTTATGCCATGCACGTTCATGTTTGACGTCACGTGCGTCATAAAGGTATGTTTGTACTTTTTTGGTATATCAATGAACTCGGGAGGGGTTATAGCTATCATTGGTAACCACATAGGCTGTTCAATCAATCGTTTCCGAGATTTACGAGGGGCGGAATCGCCCCCTTCGGCGGTGAGATGGGTCCAAAAAGCCCGGCTCTTTTTGTAGTAAGCCTGCTGAGCAAGATTGCCCACTTGGGGTGGTTCCGTTTTACCCGTGTTATTCCTTCGATGAGTTGTAAGACACCGGCACCAGCCAACTGGTTAGCACTCGCCAAGAAGTATGGGGCAAAAAATACCCACAATTCCCAGAAATATCGCGTCGGCAGAATTCACCGTTCTTTTCAACATAGTACCTATGAACTCTGCATACAAAAGATGCAAGTCACGAAACCACCTATCTCACGCAGGATGATGAATGATCGTGCACCAGTTATCAAATGAGCCACCAGTCATATACAGATTTAGGGAAACATCACGATTTCGAACGTATTGGCCAGCAAGAGGGATTTCTGGACTATTTTGTAGGGATAAAGAAAGTATTTCAGGCGGATCCTGTTACTGGGGTCCACGTTCATATAGGGTTATTACCGATTTTAAGTTTGAGCATCAAGTTTAATCTTTCGCGTTCAAGGTTAAATAGCTCCCCTAGATGTGTTTTGGATCAAATATCTTATTATGCAGTTTAATTTACTTATAAAACACGTAATTTTACTGCGTTTTGGTGCACTTTCAACGAAACTCGGCATTGAAGCTTGCACCGTTGTCGGGAGTGGCTCTACGAGCCTCGACAATCCACCCTTTGATGCATTCTGGGGCTGGTACGCATGTACGCTGGGCAAAGGTATGGTTGGCCTTCCCGCAAAATGCGTACCAAAACCATACGCGTGAGTCCAAAAGTACGCTCTTTCATAACGTACGAGTGGGTCGTCATAAAACGTACGAATGGTCGTGACAGAAACGTACGTATGAAACATTTTCTTGATACTTCTATTGAACATTTTTAACGTACGCGTGTGGTTTGGGCTATAACATACGCCGTTTCTGTAATTAGTACGGTGTGGTTTTGTTATGAGTTAATTTTTTTCCGCGTACGTTATGAAAGACCCATGCGTACGTTTTGACTTGCACCGAGTCATGGTTTTAGTTCACGCGTTTGGCGATGTGAGGCTAAAATCAAATGCGTATGCAGCGCGTTCCCTTTATTGTACTGCGATCTTGTGACACGCTAGTCCACGCCGACTTTAACGCAGTTCTATACGTTCGACAAAAACAACTTCGTTCCCCGCTATTCCGATAGTCACTCTACTCCCACGTCAAGTTTTTTAGACTTTTATCCAATCAGAGACCATGGCGGTAGTCGACAAAGTGTAGCATAGCAAGGCAGGCTAGTCGGTTTGCCTTTGTCCATGCCTATCCTAGCCAGTTTGCAATATAGGCCTAGGCTTACTAAAAATATCTGGTTAACAACAGGCAGCATTTGCATGCAAGGAATTTACACCACAAACCTTTATCAATATCATACATGTCATGTCACTGGTCATGAGGCATGACTAACTGGTTGTGGCAATATTAGGGTCATTTAAAGATACAAAACTTCGTAAAGCACAGGCTATAGCAGAAGACAACTTGTCTCAAGTCTCAAAAGGTACGTGTAACCAAATTTGAGTTTAGCCTAGTCGAGGGCCTGGGCGGCGTCCCAGAGTCAATCATAGGAGGGGGCGAAATATCATAGGGGGGGGCGACAGTTGCAAAATGAACTATTTTGTTAAAAAACCTAATTTTTGTGCAAAACAACCCTTGTTTTTTCCTAATTTGAAATCTCAGGGGGGGGGGGGCGGCCGCCCCATGCCACCCCTGGCGCCGCCCCTGGCCTAGCTATAAAAAAAAACTCGTCCAGTCGAAGGATGAAAGCGTAGCGCGCGGGCGTATTAATTGAACGACTTTCAGCGCGCGGTTCGGGTAACGCACAAAGCGACACTGCCATGAAAGGCGGCATGGGTTGTTTTTTTAACGCGCGCGTCGTCACTTCATACTTAAGACGAGACAAAGTAGAGGGGCCTGCGTAGGGCCAAGCATAGTTAGGCCTCTAGGCTTAGCCTAGCCTATAGGCCTCGCATTGTAGGCCAGCAGTTAGTGTAATCAGTTAATCGTACCTAAAAATGTGAGATTAATGATTAACAATCAACCGCTGGCCGGTTTAGGTAGGCCCTAAGTTAGGGCATAGACAGAGATGACCTAGGCCTTACATGGCCTATTCTGTTACTCCACTGACACTGTTAGTTACTTACTGTTTTGAAGGAATTTTGCACACTGCCCACAGACAAAGAACCAATAACGAAATCATTGAATGTGCTTTCGGTTTCACGATTACGATGAGCAGACCCCAACCTTGATTCCCATTTTTGAAACGAAAATATGAAAATGGAACAATTAAAAACATTTGATAATCTGCCAACAATCGGGCACAATCTGTCATGTTCTGTGTTGTCATGTACGTGATGTGATGCTAACCCTGCTATGAGCAGAACGATCGCTTTGCACTGTGTTAAGAGTACAAGGTTTCCGAATTTACAGCCATCAGATACGACTGAAAATTTGACATTCTTCTGACTTTCAAAACACAAATTTACCTTATTCTAGCGATCGTTGATATCTTTACCTACCACTGTGATGCAAATCTCGGTGATATAACATTGCAAATCGGTCTCCCAAATAGAGCCGTAAATGCTGCCCCGACCCCCCCCCCCCCCCCCCCCCCCCCGACCAGCATGAAGCAGGGCCAATTCACTTTTTCAGTCATGCAGTTTTGCCGGTTCGAAGTCTAAGTACAATCTCCGTCCCCTCCTTGATGAAGATAGTGGTTTTGCATGGCCTTTAGGAACGTAAAGAAGTCAATCTCTTGCACCAGTATGAAAGCATGCGCTGTTTTACTGTTAGCCTTGATTTGCTGTGTTGCCCAAAAATGTGAGAGCTGTTGCTTGGATGGAATTTCGAAGTGCACCTTGTGTAATATTTGCCCCACAACAATTTTGCAAAATAACATCGGCCGCTAGCAGTCTAGATTTTATTTACGTCATTGAGTAAAACAAAGACGGTGGCAAATTGCTTTGAATACAAAGATGGGAACTATAGATGAGGTGACATCAATGTTTACAAACACAAGTTAGCACCTGGTCTACTGACATGTTAGAGGTGCGAAGAATATGCCCATACAGTTACAGCATCCAATAGCCTTATCACGCCTGATTGAGCGCGAATTTTAAAAGCACAAGCCTGCAGATGCTCACGTATACTGCCGGGCAGTGCTTTGTTCGTTAGCTTTCGTTGCCCGACGTTGACGTCACATGTCAACTCATCTATAGGTGCAGTGCTCGTTTTTGGTCAAAATAATTACATGCACAAGATTGATGCTGTTATACTAAAGGTTCGTTCATACTTCGCTGCACTGTGCAGTGCAGTGCCGATATATCGATCACTTGCTGCAGCAACTCAACGCAATCCGCTGCAGCTGCAGTTAAAATGAATTTAACTCGGTTGCAGTACCGCAATGCAGTATACTGGACAGAGACCTAATTCGAGCACTGCAACTTACCGCAACGCACGTTGCAGTGTAGTATGAACGAACCTTTACACATGTGGTCCAGTGGATTGAGTGCTCTGCCCGCACTCCGAAGGTCGTGGGTTCGAGTCCCACTGCGGCCAACGTGTTGTGTCATTGAGTTTTTAATCGGTGGAAATACTTGTTTAGGGTGCGTTTTGTAAGTCCATGTTCACGCATCATATCCACCTTTGAATACAAGCGCCCCCTCCCCGGATTCCTCTCCACCCAGGTGTGTAAATGGGTACCAGCGTTATTCAATGCTGGGTGCGGGAGGAGTGGCGCAATTTTGGTTAGTTTTATGAAACTGATAACAAAAAATGTCTACCTGTGTCCCAGACATTTTGATAGTTCACTTTATCGGAATTAGCGCTGTCACATTTTATGATTTATGATAAGAATTTGCCATTTTTAAAGAAATGAATGCATTACAAGTTTTACAGGCCTCGGAATAGGCCTAAATATTGAAATAAAATAGTTAAATGTGGAAATCCTTTAAAATGTGTGTTTGTTTCATAGCCAATTATACTCGTGTTTGCCCTACACTCAAAATGATAAAGTTTTCATATCGTGAAAATAGTTGCCTAGAACTGTTTTTCGTCAGTTGGCAGGGGAACCTGAAAATAGAAGCTAACAGAGGGGAATCCGAAAAAATAGATTAAAGGTGCAACGAGAGATTTCACATATCAGGTTTCGCAACAAAAATCGAAAGTACTGATTTTTGCCCTGATGTAAAGCTTTCCATCACAAATGTCCCCATCTGAAAGCATTAAGCGGAGAAATGTTTCTTTGTGAAATTTCTAATATCGTATATAGGAGCAAATATGAAATTCAGCCTATGTTTACATTGACATATAGCAAATCAAAATCCCACTTGGCGTCTTTTAAGAAAATAAATTTTCTTTGCAAATACAAGTAAGAAATCTTATGAACGTTTCACATGATATTAAAGTACTATTATGACACAATATTTGGGTGCCTCAAAATCTCTCGTTGCACCTTTAACAAATTTGAAAGCCATAAATGAGGATCGCTCCCTAAGCACGCAAGTTTGCCTGAGGTGCAACACTTCTTTTGAGGCTGCAATTAAGACTGTAAGGTCAGTTAACAAACACACTTGTATATAGACTCTCTGCATGACCTCTAAGCACAATAACAGTGCATTATATTATGTGATCTTGAAGTCAACCCAATTTAATTGTATTCAACTTGTAGGAAATATTCACGTACGGTTTATGTAGGCTATGGTACAGTCATAGGTAACAATATAAATTAGCCAACAGTTAAAACACTGCGGGCCGTATTCTCAAACGAGGTTAAAATAAAAGGTGGTTAGGCCTAAACTGTGGTTAGCTAAACGCACTGTTTAAAAAACCGCAGGTTAAATCATGGAGGTATAAAATAGAAGCAAAGGAAAAATGGACGAGAAGAAATAACTGAGGACTCGGAAAAGAAATATAAGAGAAATTACGGAGGTAACTGGTCTGACCACGAGTATCACATAGAGCTGAAAATATCAGGCATTTGATGAAACGTGAAGTTAAACACGCCTTAAGGTGGATGGTCCTTATAGTAATCTACTGACCATTTTCCCCAAGATTTCGTGTAAAATGCTTTCATTCATGCGAATGAATCAATATCAAAAATAACAACAAGTGGGTCACGGTACTAGTTTTTGAGGAAACAAGTTCATCCAAAAGACCTGTTTTTAAGCTTTTTTTTTTTTTTTTTTTTTTAAGCCTAAACTTTGTACCCAAGTCTATGGAAATTCACTTTTTTTTCATACATTTTTTTGAATTGGTTACAAAAATCGGCCTCGGTAACTTTGTTTTGAAAATTTGATAAAAGTTGCGCAATTGATAAAATCTTTAGATTACAAAGAAAAAATAGGTGTCACGGTTCTACTTTTTCTGTTATTTAAAAAAGAAACACGTTTTTTGTGATTCAAAATAAAACATTGCGACATACTGTGTGCAACACGTCGTATATACTACGTCACATGGAGACGCTGTCTGACGCGCGTACCAAAAGCGCTCCAAAGTTTTACCAACATTTAAAACTTTTGGTCGACTGTTACAACAGTCTATCTGCTTAATCAGCCAAGTATTTACATGATTGATTATATATTTTATTTTCGTAGCCTCAAAACAACACTCGCTGTGAGAAGGTGAATTATTAAAGTGCATAGGCATACGTTACACAAATAATAAAACGTTTATTTTTTAACAATCTCTTTTTCCTTTCTGATGAAGTTTGATTATTTTCTTCCTTTCTCTTCTTTTATTTGTTCGTAGTTCATTATGCCTCTAAAAACACGCATAATAAAAATTGAAGAACACTTTCCCGTTTCGTAGATGTTCATTTTCCTATATGCCTTATAATTCTATCTGTTTATTCCTAGTTCTTATACTTTCCTCCTTTTCATAATTAAACGATAATTTCCATCTTTCTCATTACCTTTATTGGATGCCGCAAATATAATTTACCGTAAGAAGGTCATCATTTCCTTTGGAATGTGGAGGGGTGCGCATAGGCCTATGTCAGTGATTAGATCATCCCCCATATGATGTAGAATATTTGCATTTGTCCCGCAGGCAGTAATTAAGCTTAACAGAGGTCACATATGACTTGACATATAGGCCTATTTAGCTTGTACAGCCCGGTGTTGGGAAGAACAGAATATCTGTGAAACTTAAATTTTTGGAGAATTTGACAATATTGAAATATTAAGATCATGACCAGATCACCAATGCATTGTTACCAAATTGTTACATTTTCATGATGTACCATTGTGGAGCCGTACAGTGTAACTGTTCAGAAAGTATCACAAAAGATAATATACTAGTGAGTCTGGGACACGTCTAAGTCCCAAACGCAGCTCACTTTTGTTCTTATCTTACGCGTAAATGAATGTGACGCAAATAGTACGCTACAACTGCGACAAAATTACTTAGTCGCTTGCGTTGCATCCAGGATAAAAAAGGGGGTGCGCATGCAAAAATTGACCGTTGGCACAGGATCAAATGCGCGCGTTACGGGGAGCATGAGACATCCCTTAAGGGGTTTGGGTCATTTATACTTCAACGCCATTAAATTTCCTTCAAAACTCGCATAATACGGTTTCATCGATATGACGAAAAATTCAATGAAAAAAATCGGCGGCACCGAGTCACTTTTTTGATTTAAAAACATTACAAAATACACATTTTTCGCCAAAATTAAATACATACGTATGGAAAAATCATTTTTTTTCGAGGACATTTTTGGTTATAGCTAAACATTTAGCCATAATTTATCTTGTGATATTTTTATATAAGTGCCAACTCATGAGAGCTTCTAATAAAACAAAAAAATAATGGGTCACCGAGTCGCCTTTTGAGAAATTCATGCGAAATCCTTATTTTTCTTGAAAAAATTGACCCTTGCGACATTCTTAGTGCGTACAGCTCCGACAAAAAAAACGCAGAATTAATACGACAACGTGTTGGCGCGTGTCTCTGAATGTTGCGTGACCAGCGAGATCGATTCTTTCTACTTAGGCTTATAACATTCGCTTTCACTTTTTTTTTTATCTTTTATGTTCTGAATCCGATTTTCTTGTTATCATACTTTTTGTTAAATCCTATATTCTGCAGTTTGTGACAGGAGAGGCGGCATCACTCCCGGTTTAGACCTATTATACCGGGTGTCTCAAAAAAGGAAACCCTCAAAGCGCCCTCCATTTCACGATGAGAAAAGAGTAAACCATACAAATTAATACACATCTGAAAAGTGCATTTCATTAGGTTTCCGACACCGACAAAATCTTTCCAAAAGGATACATATTGACCGAGTTATGGCCGATTACAAATTTGTACCACTTTTTCATTTTATCCACGCATTGTTACTGTCTGAGCTGTCTTTAGACAATACACCTTCTCCAAGCACATTCTTTCGTTTATGGTTTCTTTTGTTTTTGCGACAAAGATCACTTCTGATATTGAAAAGGTTAATTTCAATTATTAGAAATTCCAATATATTGCAATCTTCTTTACTGCGCTGCTCTGTAGCCCCCCCCCCACTTGGCTGCCTCTAAGACCATGAAGACAGATGCAGGCTTGCGCTCTCTTTTCCATTTCAATAATCGACTTCTAATCATTCTTGTCCGACGGATGCTTGCAAAAGCAGCGATTATTCTATTGCGAAGTTCTGGCAAGTTTGCTGGTGGTTCCTGTATATACACACACTCTTTGTTTCTCCTAGGGCGAAGTCTAGCGGAGTCAAATCTGAGGATCTTCGCAACAGAATAACCGCTGCTGCTGGCCCATTGCAAGCATGTGATGGACAAAAGTCGCTTATTGAAATGGAGAATGAAAAGAATGAAAAGAGAACGCAAGCCTGCATTCGTCCTAGATCGAGGCAGCCAACTTCCCCCAAATGGGGGGAGGGGACAGAGCAGCGCAATTAAGAAGAATGAGGCAAGATCTTAGAATTTCTAATAATTGAACTTTTCAATATCAGAACTGACCTTTGTCGCAAAAACAAAAGAAACCATAAACAAAAGAATGAGCTTGGAGAATGTGTATTGTCCAAAGACTACTGAAACAGTAACAATCCGTGGATAAAATGAAAAAGTGGTACAAATTTTCAATCGGCCATAACTCGGTCAATATGCATCCTATTGGAAAGATTTTTTCGGTGCCAGAAACCTGACGAAGTGCATTTTTCAGATGTGTAATAATATGTATGGTTTACTTTTTCCCTTGGTGAAATAGAGGGCGCTTTGAGGGTTTCCTTTTTTTGAGACACCCGGTATTAGGGTTTTGATAGATTTTGTCTTAAAAGACAGACATGTCAATGAGGATTCTTCACATGACCCCTCGAATTTAACAGGAATATTTCAAATAAAATAACTATTATGGGAAAGGCAACACTAGTCGAAGGACCCACCGTCCCCACAAATAAGCAGCAAACATTTTTCCAGCACAAATGAATACCGAAACCAAATTCGGAACATTGGTTAAGCTAAAAGCTTTTTTTCTATCTGATTATAAAAGTAAGAATTACCCCAAAATTAATAAAAATAAGCATAGGCACATTGCGCATAGTGAGGTCTCGTAACGGGCGTGACTCGCAATATATACATATTACGCATTGATAAACAATATTTTAATATTTTCAAACAGTGAAAGCACCAGAACATTCGTATATGTTTGGAGGAAAGGGGCGGACTAACAATAACACGAAATTCATGATAAATTGGGTTAACTTTACTGCTGAGACAGGGGACAGCCACAAGTCTCTGTTCGAGACACATGTGCGACAACGCTCTAATGGGCGAGGGCCAATTTCCCCTCACCCATCTCACTGCCTCCAAGATGCCAGGGCAGAAACACAATGAAGAAACCAGTGTTGAAACAAAGGAAACAAAAAGGAAGGATGGTTCATGTTCAAAGGTGTCCATGCATCCCACCCTAATCGCGGCGCTCGTGCGTAAAGAATGTTTTTTTTTGCGTAAAAACTCTTGCTACGCGGGATGTGCGCTCTTGTTTGTTAAGCGCGGGCAATCAACGCTCAGGCTCGGAAGACATTTCGGAAGATATTGAGGCTGGAAACGATGCCAAAAGTTGATGACCCAAACTCCTTTAAACTACCCCCGGACCAAGACTAAGTGTAACCAACGTTTTAGGCATGTTTAGCGATGTTCGGCTAAAACTTACACAGCGTTTAGATTAAACCATGCTTTGAGAATTCCGTTTATTTAGCGGGTTTTTAAATTGCGATTAAACCCAGTGATTAGCGTTAAACATCGTTGAGAATACGCGGCCTACGTCTTTATTAAGCCTATTTGATTTTTTGGGAATAATGCACGGTTTATTATATTTGAAAGCCTTTCCCCCCTAAACCAAACAAATCCCCTACCTTCGATTGGTGGCATACTCTAAACCCGGGTGAACTTCGGTGCTATACCCTACACATAAAAATGGACAGGAAAGGATTAGAAAATGATAACCATGGAAGCTTTTTACGAATTGGTATGTACCGCAACCGGAAAAAAAAAGTTAAAAGGGCGGGTTACCGCCCAAGTAAGAGGAGAGTTAAAGAGTATACATGATATTACCATAATTTCATTCAAATTTGGTAAAAGTAGCTTCATATTTTGGATACACTCAATTCTCTAGGGCCCGTATTCTCAAACGATGTTTAACGCAATCACTGGTTTAAATCGCCAATTAAATCGCTCGCTAAAATAAACGCAATTCTCAAAGCATGGGTATCTTTAAACGCTGTTTAAATTATAAGCAGAACATCGTATACATGCCTAAAACGTTGTTAAACTTGTGACTTGTACGCGGGGTGGGTAGTAGTTTAAGGAGTGGTTAACTTCACGGTTTCCTCATATGCATTTGCATATTTTCAGCTATATGTGATACTCGTGAGTTGACCAGTTACCTCATTTATTTCTCTTATCTTTCTCTTTCCGAGTCCTCAGTTTTTTTCTCGTTCCATTTTTCTTTGGCTTCTATTTCATGCTCGTGTTTATGTTATAGTATGAAATGATGGAAAGTGCAGCCAACGACATTAAACGTTTAAATAGGCCCGGGGTTTGTTCCACATTCAACCAAAATTCAAAGCTCCTGCGTAAACACGACATCTTGAAATACCCGTGGGCTTTCTGACATTGCCATTTAAAAGCTACGGAATGGAATTGTCTGACAATAAATATTGTTCACCAGCCACATACGTAATGGATATAGAGCGAAGATAAGTCACAGTTCGGTGGATGATATTTCAGCGTGTAAATACAGTGGTTAGCTAAACGACTGTTAAAATATTTAACCATGCAGTTTCTTATAACAGTGACGTTC
>JAMKCH010049526.1:0-17489 GCA_023653785.1 Ophioderma brevispina | reverse complement strand
CAAACGTTGGCAGGGCGCATTGCAAGGCCAAATGGTAGGAGTTACAAAGCATAAAGTCCGCTGTGGTGGAGAAGGATGATTTATCTCTAGCGTCCCGTTGTCCATCTCAACCCGCCAGTAGCCGGAGGCCAATCGAGAGGTGATAAAGACTTTGCGCCCCCCTAAGGACCGCGGGCCAAAATAGGTCCATAAAAGGATAGACAAGACACTGTGTGTCGGAAACTGCTTGTTGTATTGCGGTCCACATTTTACATACACATGGGAAATAGCCGGGAGCGATAAGATCGACCAAGACAGAACCACCCCCTGGGTTCAGTGCAGTCCCCAAGGGGACGTTAAGAATTCTCCACTAGTTGCCCAGGTGTGCATGTTTTCCCATTGGATAATTTGTGAGCAAGTTGAAGGTATGCAGGTTAAATATCGTGTGATAACTAAATGGTACATCCAGTGTGTTTTGTATTCTGTGAACACTATGTATCAAACATATTTAAAATAAAAATGTTTGATGCGATCTACTATGTGTGATTCTTTTTCAAATTAGGGTATAATTGGTTCAAGGCATTCAATATGTTTAGCTCTGTCAACAAATATTTTTCTATAATGATTTACAATGCAAGTTATACATTTTATTACCCATCCATGTTTCAATTGTGTAGTTACTGAAGTTATTTTTTTGATGTTTCAAACATAATAAAACACTTAAAAATCGAGCTACAATGACACTTTAAAAAGCGAATAAAAATAGTGCCTATATTTATGAGTTATATAACTAAGCTCAGATACGCATGTATTATTCATTAGGATTGTTAATATTATTTCGCTCTTCAGAAGTTTGTATTTAAGCAGTCACAACTAAATAAATGATAATGATGTAAAAACTAGCTGTCCAGAGGGGGTCATATGCCTTGTGCCATCAGTGTTTTACCATTACAAGTTCAATATCGGTTATATTACCAATCGGCAACACTAAACAAATACCACAGTGGGAGCAAACTAGAGTACAGATTGGCCTTGGGCCTGCTGCGGTAAACATAAACATATGGGTGCACCTTAATTTGATCGTGGATGTGTAAACAAAATTTGGAAAGTGGGTTGACTTCAGGTCATTATCACCTTGGAAATAGACCGACAGTCCAGGCTTAGCGAGACAAGACATAATTGGCCCGGGGGTCTAAAGCATCCAACGAATCATCGATTAGCGGCAAAGGATAGGTCCTTATCGTGACATCATTCAAACCTTCGTAGGTCCAGCCAAAGGCGCTTAGAGCCCATCCGTCTTTGCTACTAACACCAATGGGCAGACAAGCCTATCTGAAGGTGTATGTATTAGCCCTTTATCCAAACAACTCGTCACGTGTCGCTTCCACCTCCTCACCGATGCTGCGGGGATGAATGCCCTCCTCACGGCTGCCGATAGGCCGGCACTCCAGTAGTCAATGCCGTGGCTTCACATTAGTTCGATCCCTTACCAATATCAAACTCCCCGCTAGAGAACACATCCTGATAGTTCGCTAATAAAACTCCGCCACTTTTCCCTCTCTCCTCTCCTCCCAAGGGGTAGTACTGCTGCTCTAACAGCTCTTCAGATGTTCAGGAACCTCTGCCGGTTCACCATTGGATCTCGCCCCACCATCCTAGTTTCGCAAAACTCCTTCTCCGCCACAGCACAAACTTGCCCAGCGTAGCGCCTCGTTTTACCTCTCGGGGAAAATCACAAACACATTAGTAATTGTAACTGGCACCATAGTTTAACAGTGCACTAGCCTCTTGTCACCAAAAGTCCGCTATCATAAAGGGGGCCCACCATTAACGGCTCCACTACCCCCAGCCGCACTCGACCTTCGCACGATTCCGGTATTTGGGAAGCTCCCTCTCCACCTATCTCGTCCGACATGAATGGACCTAGTAACTCTACACACTCCCCTCGTCTGCATGCATTATCGCAGCAGATACAACTACTTGATGCACGGCCGGCACCACTATATCCTCTACCGCCACAAAACCTTGATGTTGGAGTGCTCATTGTTGAATGGCAACGCACTCTTTCACTCCAACTGAGCTGCTGAGCTGCTGTTGACCAATATCATTATCGCCCCAGTTTGTGTCAGGAAATCCATCCCCAACCTGCTTTCTAAACTCAGCGGACAATCACAATCAGCCTGCAGCATTTTCCACGACTATCTCACAGCTTGCTATTTTCCCCACGTCATCACTTGTCGCCCATCGGCCTGGATGAGCTGTGTATTAGAAAACAGAAAGCCTAGGTCGCTTCTCATCCGGAATAATCTGGTACAACTCCATCGGCACAAGCGAATTTGAAGTGGCCCAGTGTCTAGCAGAAATGACGGCAGACAACCCAATGTACACGACACTGGTACATTACATGTCTGCAACCCGTTGAAGAACTCATCACATCCTCTGACCTCGTCTCACCTACACAACATCACGAAGATCGCCAAAAGAACCCAGACAGTTTGATCCATTACTCGCTTCGGCGTCCATCTTGCCGCGCTCAACACTCCTGCCGTTCTCGCCAGCCTTCTCAGTCGACAACCTACAATCTCCATCCTTCGTAATCTCCATATTCGCCAACATTTCCCTTTACGCATCTCTGTACCCCTTTGCGTCAACATCCCCCGGACAACACCAAGGGCGTTATTGGTTTAAAACTGACGCGGACCTCTGCTTGCCCCGCCCTCACCATTGGCCCTTGGGTTGGCCCGATATCGTTTCCCGACAATCGTGCAATGATAGGAACGGTGCCCTTTCACTGTCGAAATCTGCGACACACCACATCACCGTAACGGCAATTCTTTGTACCGTGTGTCCCAAAAAAAAAACGCAACTCTTGGTGACATTGCGCCTAAGTTTTGGAACAAAAATCACGGTGGGACTACTTATGCTTTGTTGTAAAGAAAGATGGGAATGTTAGCTAATACTCCTGAAAAGTTCATAAAGGTAGAGTCAATAGTTCTGTTAGATATGATCCCAACAATCAAGCAACCTGCAGAACCCATTTTCAAAAATGAGGAGCTGCTTAACCACAAAAGACTACGTAATGAGAAAAGGAATGGTACATACACTATTGATTGCAATCAACATTTACTTGCCCAAATTTCTTGCAGAAAACTTCTACGGGGATCAAATGACTGCATTTACATAATTATTATTAACTGATAATAAAATAAACATTAATTTATTGTGATAAAATGGTGTTTCAAGAGGATATAACTATGTGTGCCATCAGCAAATGATGTGAATGATTAGCTCTAAATCCAATGAAGTCTTATTTGGACCAATACGAAGAGTTTGTTGATCATACTTTCCTAATCGATATTTTATGTGTGTTTAAAGGCATGTTTTTTAGATATATTACCAATGGAAACATTCATATGTTAATATTGTCTGCCAGCACCTTAGCCATGTTTAAAAAAATAGGGGAAATCGGTGTTGGACTTAATGATTCATATTGGTGGTTCTGGGCGCCAAAACGCACAGTGCCCGTATGTGTAGGTTAATAGCGCCTCATTTGGTTAAATGGGTCGTGCAGGTTACTGATTTCTGGGGTCATTATCTTAAAAAATTGCTCTACCTTTATGAACGTTGCAGGGTATTAGCTAACGGTCCATTCTTACCTTACAACAAGAATAAGTAGTCACGGCTTTGTTCAAAACTTATGCGCCTGCCACCAAGTGTTGCGTTTTTTGGGGAACAACACGGTAGTGTGACCCAACTCTTCACAGCGGAACCACCGCACCTCTCTCGGCGCGGTACAGTCTCGTACTTCTCGGGCGAAGTGTCCAGGCTTCTGACATGAAGCATAATGGGGGTACGGTGGGGGCGGCGGGCGCTCTGCGGGGATATTTCAACGTCTCTGGCCGTTCCATTGCTCTGTCTCGATATTCGTTAGGCGATACCGCCCCTGGCTGCTTCGTCTCGTTGGTCGACCTCGACCCCTCTTTTACAGATCTTTTCAGCTACCTCAAACACAGATTCATCTAGCGTCACCGTGAATCAATCTTGCCTCTAACCTTGGCGAATCCGCTTGTTGTCGGGTTGACTGAGACTCACCCAATCTCGTGCTGCACCAGCCTACTCCTACTACTCGACTTCTCACTTCGGTGGAACGATTCATCGCACTGAGCCTGCATGATTGCCCTCCTCTAATGTGCCAGGCCTCGCCGGGAACAGATCTTCCGGAGACCGAATCTGCTATGCCATCTTTAAAGTACCATCTGCCAAAGCAAATCTAGACATGGTCCTAAGTCTGAGGAGGAACGTAGTAGCGCCGTACCGTAGTCTTCTTTATGTCAATCCCTTAAGGCATGAAGACTCTCTCCCGGCCTCTCCTCCCGCCGCTGCAATTCTTGGAAGTAATTTTCGGAACACTCATCGGTACCCGAACTCATCTCCATCCACGTCCATTCAGTTTCGCAAGGTCATGCTCCTTTGGGTTAACGTCGTTGATGCTCAAGGCAGACAATGCATCCCCCTGGTAACAAGTAAACAGCTGTATGTTGCTTCCTTATCAGCCATTTATTGTTTCCCGGAAAAGCAATAGAGAATGCTGTTTTTAGTCGAAAATCCGTCCCAGGGGGTTTTCCCGTCGTATTTAAAACCTTCTTTTCATATTTCGGCCTCTCTCAATATCTCGCTGCAAACTCCGCTGCACTCGTGAGTCGTGACCCTCTTCTCCCTATTCAACGGAGGAGGTTCCAACAAGTCCGGTCACCAATAATCTTCGGTCTCTCAGCTCGACGTCACCTTTCATATTCTCCATCTTCCGCGCTTCTCTCTCAAATGCGGTGGGCACATACCGTGGCGAGGCACTGTTCGGAATCACGAAGCGAGAGTTATTACCCCCTATCTGTATGGCTACTTCCATTCGCAATCGTTCAACGAGGACACACAATTCGCCACCACGTTGTTCCATTGGCAAAGGTGACGGCGTTCCCACTCTTTCCCTGTCAGGCGTCACCGCTCTTCTATGCCACTGCTGGTCCACCTCCGCCACGTCGTCGGCCGCGCACCCCGACCTCCCTAACTCTCTTCTTCTTTGCTGCGCGCTTGTACTTTCCCACTTTCATAGTCCGTCTCACTGAGCATGCCATACTTCCCCTCGCATCTGTCCGTCCTTTCCTTGAACTCTAGTGCCGTCGAGCTTCACCTCCCTTCTTTGAACTTTCTCCCGTGCCGTCGTATACTCCCCACATCCACCTCGCCCCTCCTCTGGGCATATGACTCCCCGCACCCTCGCATTTAGGCGAGAGCCCGTCTCCCACAACCTGGTTAGTATCATTCCCCCTCCATTATTCGTCTTACTTACCATCAATTTGGCTTCGTCACTCCTCAAACTGTCGCATCTTTCCTCCCCCTCTCATACAACACATCCCCCCTAGACCACTGCTGATCTACGGCCGCCAGGCGCTTCGGCCGACCTGATCTCCCTAACTCTCTCCCCACTTTGCTGCCGCTTGTACTCCTCCACTCCTCGCCGTACGGGGTCATACTGGGCCTCACCCGGCCTCCCCTCGCAATCTTGTCGGTCTCCTTGCCTCTAGCTCCAGCCCTGCGCGTATATCTTAACCTCCCCCTCTTGGAACTTTCCACCATGCTGTCATACTTAAAAACTTTACATCGCCCCGTAACCACGGGCATCATGACTCCCCGCACGCTCATATTTAAGGGAGAGCCCGTCACAATTCTCTCCCAAACCCTGTCGGTAGCCTTCCCGCTCACGTATCTGTCTTTCTCCAACAATTTAGCTTCCTCATCCTTTATCTGTCGCATCTTCTCCTCTGCGTTCTTTTCCAATGAGAGTACAAACTGCCTAAGGACGCTCTTCCGCCTCCGTAACCAAATATGGCAGATGCACGCGCAACCCTCCCGAATCAGCTCCTCCTCTTTCTCCTGTTGCGGACGACCCAAATCTCTTAGTCGCTCCTCCTCTCTGCACACCTTCCTTCTCTCTTCCCTCACCCTCCTCCACTACGCATCATACTGCTTGGCTTCCATCCATTCTTTTGCTCTTCTTTCTCCCACGTCCTTCTTTCTGCCCATGCGCGAACGTCGCTTCCACCTTAATTCCTCCTTCTCCCGCTGACGGTCTAACTCTTTAAATCTCCGTTGTCTTCTACGCCTATATTTGTTATCTCATACTCGTCCTCAGCAGTCGTTTGTCCACTGCTCTCCATAATGAATATCTCCCGCCTAGAACGCCTAGGCCGATCACCCCCCTTCTTACTAAAGTACCCCGGGGTGACCGTATTCTCCACCCCGATTCATCATCTGACTCAGGTCGATACTCATCGTTGATCCGTTCCTCATCCATCATAAAAAAGTTCTCACCTCACCTTCACCTTGTCCACTATCTCCTTTACCACCGACATGGCACCAGAATCATCGGCTGCCCGACCTCATGTCCTCACCACCCGCTCACCGACAACCATCCATATCGTCACGACTAGGCATCCCACCGCTTTCTTCGTGCCTCCCCACTATGTCACTCATCTCTCTCCTCCCCATCCTACCGGCTGCACATCGCTTACGTAACCTTACATCGCCGGTGTATTCGCCGTAGCAGTACCGCAGCCCACTCGTCGCCTCCTGTCGCACAAACAACTCTCCCAGTCATTTGTCAACACAACGGCCAGACGCTGAATCTCAGTAGCAGTTACCGCAGCACCACTACCCGCGCCTCCGTAGCCACACACAACTTCCCAGTCAATTAGGTCAACCACAACGTAGCCGTTGAATCTCCGTAGCAGTACCGCAGCACCACTACGTCGTCGCACACCACCACTCCAACTTAGCCTCATCGCCACATACAACTCCCTCGTCGCTTTCGTCCCCCCAACGCACCCGTTGAATCCCCGTAGCAGTACCGCAGCACCACTACTTCGTACAATACAACTCCTTCGTCGCTTTCGTCAACCAACGTAGCCGTGGGATCCCGTACGTAGAAGTACCGCAGCACCACTACTTCGGCGCACATACAACTCCTTCGTCGCTTTCGTCCACACAACGTAGCCGTTGAATCACCGTTAGAAGTACCGCAGCAACAATGCTTCGTCGCACATCATACACTCCAACGTAGCCTACGCGCCCAAACGTAGCCGTTGAATCCTCGTAGCAGTACCGCAGCACCACTACGTCGTCGAAAATAAAACTCCAACGTCGCTTTCTCGTCAACCCAACGTAGTCGTTGAATCCCCGTAGCAGTTACCGCCGCACACCACTACTTTCGTCGCACCATACAACTCCACTCCAAACGTCGCTCTCGCCTTCTACACCACAGCCTCGCACGTCGTCCAATTAGAATGACCACTTCTGACACCAATTTGTAGCGGGACCGGGAGCGCCCGGGGACTCGCGGGGGTAAGTTGCAAGGGGCAGAACCTTGCGCTTCCTCGAATGACGCCACGGACTCGGGATTTAAAATCAGTTTCTAAAGTTTTTATTACAACCAGCCTTCGCATGTAGTAGTGTAAATCACAACGTCAAGTACCCTGTGGTGTGGTTGTGTAATAACAGCAGACTGAGCCTTTTCATTTTTTTTCAGTGCTGCCTACCGCGTGGGTGATTGATCACGCTGGGCGCCGACGCGTGTATTGGGTAAGTACATGACTCCGTGGCGAGTCTTCGTCGTGGATTGTCAACAGGCGTGACCTTTCTAAGCGAGATCACGATTCTTACATGCCTTTGCATAATTAGTACGGACGTAATGGAAAGTAATTTGTAAGCAAGAGCTATGGATAACCATTTGAGACTTTATTCGTGGACAAATAAAACACTAAGAAAATACAGGGGCTAACGTCCAATCCCGTTTCACCTGGGTTAAACCAGGGTTAGTCCTACAAGAGGGGGCCTTTTGTTCCTTTCAACATACTGAAACAGTTTCTAAATGTAACGGGAGTGAGAAAATTCCTCATGGCTGGGCCTTCCAGCCATTCAATGAGGAATTTTATAACCCGTTACAGCAACACTTTTAGAGTAGGTTGTAAGAAAAAAGCTCCACTCATGTAGGAACTACCCTGTTTTTTAAAACCCAGGTCTAAAGTTAGTCCACCTTTTCAGAATACCAGCCAATGTCTCTTTAAATGATAGATGGTTAAATATCATGTGCTTTATACAAAAAATTTTTATCCCCAAAAATCATTTTCAAACAATGTTCATATGGTTTCTACGGAATGTGAACATATTTCCACATCAAAAGTGACCCAGAACCCAAGTAATTTGATTGTCTATTGATCTGAATCGGGTAAACCTTACGTAACCAGGAAACCGAGTAAATGTGACCAGAAAAGATTACCTCAGGCTCCGAGTCACATTTTGATGCTGTATTCCGTGTCAAATTTGACACGGAAAGAGGGGTCAATCAAGTACCACTGAATAAGAGGCACCTCATTTGGACTCGGTGAAATCCGAGTTCAATTGATCGAAAGTTTTGGCTTCCGGCGTTGGGATCAGATCCGAAAGCAAATGGACCCTTTCCGAGTCACATTGACTCGGCAGAGAAATATGAGTGTATTTCACCAAAACCATCAAGTTTTCGTATTGAATGAGACTGGAAAATGGGGGTAGGAATTTTAACGTTTGGTAGACTTAAATTTACGATTAATTACAAAAGTTTTGATTTACTGCGGACTACCTTATTTGTCCTAATTAACGCCCCTCCCTAACAAGCACCCCCTACTGATTGTTAAAGTGACAACTGTCTAAGCACCCCAATTTCTGTGCACCTATGCAACTAAATTCAGTCAAAAATCAAAATAAAATAACCATATAAAACTTCTGGCTTATGATTGTGACATTGAATTATTGCATTTTTAATGTTTATGTGAGTAAATTCCCAATGTTGACTTTCATTTGATCATGCTAATAAGTGCCCCTAATTAGGACAAATATGGTACAGCGTGTTACCACTTTGCACTGCACAGTTGCAATTAAGTGTTTATGATGCAAGTTAATTGAGACATTGCACAATGTAAATCGAAGGTTGGGTCACATGTCTGTTCGAGTAAATAAATCTGGACATGTAATTTGAATAAATTTTTAACAATTGCAGTAAATGATTGCAGAATAATAAGAAATAATAATTAAAATTTGAATTTACACTGTTTATGAAATGAATGTGTCTTGCATTTTCTTTTTTGCAGAACCCTGCAGGGGTGGTCTTTGTTGCAGAACCCTCATCCTCTATACTCCAGTTCACCTCAATATATTGAGGCAGTAGAGTGGATGTGAAATACATATATAAGTCGCTGGTGGCGGTACCCAAGGGTGGACATGATGAGTTCTTCTTACTGCCATAATTTATTGAGTTGAACTGGGCTATAATATAGGTTTCAACAGACGCACTTAAAAAAAATGATCATGCAGGTCATATTGTGCTGGTGATTAGTACTGCACGTAGAACCATTATTAGACATCGTAAAGCATATTGGTACAACCAAGTGAACTATTTCAAAATATTGGTATAACTGACAGAATCAGTTACTACATTGGTTAACACAGCAAAACCAACTTAAATTAGTAAAAATCGACATAGTTTTTACTAATTTTCAAATTAGTATTTCCTGCAAAAAATTAGTTAAGCAATTAGTTCAGTATGCTATACTATTTTTTGTAGGTGGTTAAACTAATTTAATTAGTTTACCAAAATCGTAGGGCATATTAAACCAATTTTTAAAATAGTCCAGCAGGAATAACGATCCTCCAGTTAGTAAAAATGGACATAGTTTTTACTAATATTAATTCGTTTATTTTACTAGTTTATGTTTTCAGTTAAGCAGTTTGTGGACAGCCCAACTGGCATGCAAGCCCAAAGGCTGTGACCTTGATAGGAAAGCATGGGTCAACCTCAACAGACTCAGAACTGGCGTTTGTCGTACAAAGAACTTCCTTCACAAGATCGGAGTAGAACTGCGATTGTGGAGAGCCGCAAACCATTAGCCACATCATAGATGACTGTGAGGTCTACGGGTCCCCGGGAGGAATTCCGGGCCTGATCAACCTGGATGATGACACTATCAGCTGGTTTACGGAATGGTGGACATAATTCACACATTAAAAGTGACCCAGAACCCAAGTAATTGATGTCTATTGATCCTGCATCTGGTAAACTTACGTTAACCCGGCAATCCGAGTCAATTTGACCCAGAAAAGATGTAACTAAGGTCCGAGTCAAATTTTGAGCTGTTTCCGTGTCAAAGTGACACGGAAAGAGGGTCAATCAAGTTGACCCTGAATCGGTCACCTTCTTTGATCGGAAATCCGAGTCATTTGACTCCGGAAAGTGGTGGCTTCCGGCGGAATCAGATCCGAGTCAAATTTGACTCCTTCCGAGTACATTTGACTGGCAGAAAGATGATGAGTGTATTTTCACCAAAACCATCAATGTTTTTCGGATTGCATGAGACTGTAAATGGGGGTGGAATTTACCGTTTGGTAGACCATAATTACATAATTACAATAAGTTTGATTTTACTGCGATAGAACCTATTGTCCTAAATAACGCCCCTCCCTTTTGTAACAAGCACCCCCTACTGATTGTTAAAGTGACAACTGTCTAAGCACCCCAAGTTTGTGCCCACCTGTACAACTAAATTCAGTCAAAAATCAAAAAAATAACCAGATAAAAACTCTGGGCCTTATGATTGGACATTGAATTATGCTTTTTAATGTTTATGTGAGGAAATTCCCCCAATGTTGACTTTCATTATCATTGCTAATAAGTGCCCCTAATAGGACAAAATATGTACAGGGTGTTAACCACTTTGCAGGCACAGTTGCGAAATTTAAGTGTTTAGATGCAAGTTAATTGGAGGGACATTGCACAATGTAAATCGAAGGTTGGGTCACATGTCGTTCGAGTAAATAAATTCTGGACATGTAATTTGATAAATTTTTAAACAAATTTAACTATTTATTTTTTTGTATTCTTTGAAAATATATTCTAAAATTGAATTTAAACTGTTTAGTGAAATGAATGTGTCTTGCATTCCTTTTTTGAGGAAACCTGCAGGGATGGTCCTTGTTGCAGAGGAAACCTCATCCTTATACCCAGTTCACCTCAAATAGGAGGCGTAGAGTGGATGTGAAATACATAAGTCGCTGGTGGCGGTACCCAAGCGGTGTGGGATGATGAGTTTTCTTACTGCAATAATTTATGAGTTGAATGGGCTATAATATAGGGTTCAAACAGGAAGCACTTAAAAAAATGATCATGCAGGTCAGATTGTCTGGTGATTAGTACTGCACGTAGAACCATTATTAGACATCGTAATGCAGATTGGTACAACCAAGTGAACTATTTCAAAATATTGGTATAACTGACAGAATCAGTTACTACATGGTTAACACAGCAATAAAACCAACTAAAGTAGTAAAAATTCGACCATAGGTGTTACTATTTTAAATTAGTATTTCCTGCAAAACATTAGTTAAGCAATTAGATTCAGTTAGCTATACTATTTTTGTAGGTGGTTAAACTAATTGAATAGGTTTACCAAAATCGTAGGGCATATATATTCAACCATTTAAAATGTCCAGCAGGAATAACGATCATCCAGTTCGTAAAAATGGCATAGTTTTTACTACATATTAATTCGTTTATTTACTAGTTTTATGGTTTTCAGTTAAGGAGTTTGTGGACAGCCCACTGGCATGCAAGCCCACCAAAGGCTGTGACATTGTGATAGGGAAAGCATGGGTCAACTCATACAGACTCGACACGGGCGTTTGTCGTAACAAAGAACGTCGTCCACAAGCTCGGCGTGAGTAGAACTGCGCGATTGTGGAGAGCCGCAAACATTAGGCCACATCATAGATGACTGTGAGGTCTACGGGTCCCCGGGGAGGAATTCGGGCATGATCAAACGGGATGTGAACACTATCGCGGGTTAACGACATATGTCAAGATTTTTTTTTGTCAGCTCAGTTTGACTTACATCATAAAATATATGTAACATACATCACGAATTACCTAAAAAATATACAATTTGATGTAAAATTAACAAAATAGAGGCTTTTAATTTTTGCTTTTTTGAATACGAAGAAAACGGGCGGGGCGGATTTTCGCCACGGCTTCATCGATCAAAAGCGCCCAACTCGTGACGTCAAAGTGATGACCAACATGTGTTACTCGATGTTATTGCTGACCCTGTAATATTGATGGATTAAGGAAAGAAGAATTAAAATAGGAAAAAAAGTTAAAGAAGACAATTTTTTTTCATTTCGTGTGTGTAATTATTATGAAGTGGCAACACTGCGATGATGGTCAAAAACGACGTAATTATGGATGGTCATCACATTGACGTCACCATTTGCCTGAGTTGTGGATTGGTCGGGAATGTTTCGAGTAGTATTGGGGGGACATTAAAAGGCAAAATACTCAACAATTGTGGATGCTAATTTTCAACTTATTTTGATTATATGTAATCTAGTTACTTAAGCTTCCATCCATGCCAAATTTTCCAATATCAGAATCAGGACAGATTTCCTTTAAAGACGGATCTTTCCACGGATTTGGACTGCACGCACGAACAACAATAGGACTAGAGAGATTTCCGAATACATTTTTTTTTCTAAATACACATTTTTTCTAAATTTCTCTGCACTTGATTGGTTTTAGAACAATTACGTGAACTTTCAATATTTACTTTGGACAAACAGCAGAAACAAAAACCAAAACTTAAGTTGAACTTGGGTAGTCCTATTCGGCCTAAGAAAAGCATATGGATTTTCGGTCATGAACGAGCGCTACTAATTCATATTTTATTACAGCACGGTTTTTTCGACTGATCAATTCAGGTGCTATCGACACGGCCAGTTCTGAATAGTTAGGAGACCCTAAGCAGTGGCTTTAGAGATGGCGTCAAAAATACTTGCAGGTCATTGGAAGGCCATCAAAAGCAACACAGCCAAAGATTAGGCTGTTGGACCAATTTTTAGATGCATTTTTCATTGTGATTCTGAATATACATTGGAAAATTAATATGTTTGCCCTTGGAAACAAAATGAACAAATTGATCGTTTAAGCGACTGGAGTCGCTGCCGGCGTGTGAACAGGATTCTCTTATGGGCGGAGGAAAAAAACGGTTTCGGAAATAAATCGGGGCTCTCCATTCTTCTCTGGTAATGTCTCGTTCTCTTGGACGTTCGTCTACTGAATGCAGTGTTTGCACCATCTGTCCCTCCCAAGACTATGGTGCTAAATGATTTGATGAACTTAACGAATTAAAAACGTCGTCAAATTGATGGATTGAGGATGGCAACTATTAGTATAGGACCATTCCTTGAAGTGACGTCAGAATACAAAAGATAAGTTTGATTTGGTACCATTGTGAGCTACAGTTTATTTCGTATCGGGTGTTCTATGTATAGGCCATGGCTAAATGTCCGCCCGATACCATAAGCAAAATTCATCAATTATACCTTCTTTTTTTTCACCTCGGGTTTCTTTCTTTCACTTTTACTCACTCATTTTTTTTCTTTCTCCTCATTTTCTTCGACATTGTTTTAAACAAACATTTCCGTTTTTTTGGGAGAAAACAACTTAACGAGATATGAAATATATCGAAAAAGTTTAAATAAAATGGGAAAACAAATTAACATCCAGACCTGTGCGTACTAAACTCTAGCACAACGAATCCACAATCCCACAGCAATGATGTGAGAAAAAAAAATACACAAAGTCCAGGATGTAGCGAGACGTCATCAAACCAGATCATATGGGCACGAAATCACGGCGGACAGAGACACGTCATAGCGTAGTATCCCAGGTGATGTGCTTGGGCCCGAAAGGCCGGGGTTTCGGAGTCCCACCGAATGTGCGACTTACTCTTCCCCTTTGACCCTATTCCTTTGCAGTCCCTCCCGAGACAACCGATGTGGGGTTAGGGTTAAATAAATAGCGGGTTTTAGACCTTGAAAAGCAGTTTAGCGCTGCGAAAAGAGGAGTTTTGACACAACCTAGTTTCTGTCGCGAAGCATGGTTTTCGATCGAAAGGGCAGGTTTAATTAACCTTGCTTTTCAAATGTGATAAACCGACCACAGTTTTTTTTTTAATTAACCTCTGCGCAAGTTTTCTAGTGGGTTACGACAAAGTGGCAAAAACCCACCACCACCCCCCACCCCACCGCTCCGGATATTTTTCGTAATTCTTAAGGGAACAAAACATCATCTGTTGGTACAGTGGTAGCCTAGCCTACATATGTCTTTTATTCAAATAATGGACGTCATAGTGGACTCATAACCTGAGAAGTTTATGTAAGGCAAATCGCCTACATAAAGGGCGTTTCGATCGTTTTGTGCACTCTTGCAAAGAAAAGAAAAATTGGTCATTTTAGTTGCCAATTGATGGTGCATAGTAAGCATACACATGCTAGTACTCTCAAAATAAGAAAAAAACATACCAAAATATTGTCAGTATTGAGCATCATACCTAAACTATGTACATTTTTTGCCTGTACACGGTAGTAGCATAGGAAGATGGCCAGCCTCCGACGTGAAGGGACACACTGACCTCCCTGAAAGCGGTACCTCCATTCTTTCGCCACATGACCGCCAAAAGATTAACTTACAAGTACACAAAAGCCTTTCGTTTACGTTCTGTGCGACAGGGATCATCCGTTAGGGGGAGGGGTGGTAACCCCCCGGTCGGACAAGGGTTGAAAAACAATGATCGATTCCAATGTTAGGTTTTAGGATCCTGTTAATCAGTCGAGGACATGTTTTTGTTTTTAAAACCTTGTTTATTTGTTCGAAAAACAGGTTAACCAAAAACCATGTTTATTGAGTTTGATAAACTTAGCTTTTCGATTTCAAAAAAAAAAAAGGTTATCGATTCGAAAAGCTAGTTTTTGATATACTAGTTTATCCAGGCGAAAACCGTTTCTGTTGACAAAAAACACAAAAAAAGGTTTATCTTATCGATTGGAAGAAGCAAAGGGATAAGCAAGCACATTGTTTGATCCGAAACCATCGAGAAAAAATCATAAATGAAATCGTATATGGTTGGTAATTTGTGGATGACATTGGATGTGTGTTAACATAACCCTGCAAGTCCTGGGCTTGAGATCCGTGTATAGTACAGGTTTACTGATTCTGTAATTTCTATACGTAACGTATCAAAATCCGACTTGAGATCAAAAAACCTTTCCATGTGAATGATCTTTGTTTATTCTGTCCTGGGTTTGTAAAACGCAGTCAGGTTTAGTGTAAATTTTGAGACGCCGTGTGCATGTCTATTTGCGGGCCGACGGTTTATATGACAAATTCTGAAAATTCTTTATTTTTTCACGATTTTGGTTTTCGTGCCAACATTTGCAAGTAGTGATGAACATTGTACGATACTTATTCTTGATTTGTAAGTTAAAACAGCATTTCCACATTTTTTCGATTCTCGTGCAATATCGGCTATCCCTTAAGTTTGATAAACTAGTATATTGGTCGCAAAAAAAACATGGTTTTCCCCTGTTCTTGTTGAGTAGTAAAGCAACACAATCTTGAATATTGATCATTAGCTACTTCTATTAATAGTGTGGAATCGTGGGTTATAAACCGAAACACGTTGTCCCGTTACGTACATGGACCCAACCCTGGCCCTTTATTCCTCTAAATGTGTCGAATTTTAAGTTTTTTCAAAAATATGGTCATGAAGTCTAAGGCCCATTATCTTCACAATACCCATTTTTTCGAAAACCTTTAATTATATATTTTCATAAAATTATGAACAATAATACTATTGATTAAATAGTTTACAATAACGATTAAGATATTTGTACAAGTTCCTTAATTGGATCAAACTTGAGACTGTTTTGTTCAATGATATCAGTTTACAATTCAACTCACACAAAATGAATACAAAATACTATCATACATTTTGCTTATGCACAACTTGCTACCCACTTCATAGAACTATGGGATGATGAGGTGCCATATTACCACTGATAGGTCATTGGCTACATAGAGGCCGCCATTGTGCCAGGTGATGCTTCGAGGATGGTTACAGTCCCTTAATGAGACATCTCATGAACCTACCACTAGGTGAGTACTGATGGATGTGACCCGTAGTTGGAGAAAAAGCATTACCAGTCTTCATTGAACTCTAACTAATGCATATACAGCGTATCATTCATTCCCAATGTCAATCCCTTGGTCTGCCAGTTTCCCATCCACCATGACGCATGCAATGAGAATAGCCACGTTACTGCCAATAATTACCCCAATAACCTTAGGAAGCCTCCAATCACATACAAATATCTGATGGTGGCTATTGGTTGCTAGGTAGTCTGGTATGATGTTGAGATTTACCTTCTGGATCAAGCCACCATCAGATCCTGCATGGATGGTAACACATTTTCTCTCCATGTCCCCAACTAAGATTTTCCCATCAGAGGCAACTACTATAGAGGGTAATGAAATCTTAGTGTATATTTCGTCATCGGTTACTGTGGAGAAACTATGCAGATATGTGCCACTCACATTGAATACCTTCACGTATTTGGATACTTCAGGGTCTGAGCATGCTTCCACAACTGCTATGTGTCCTTGTGATGTTACTGCTACGTCATTAGGGAATGATAATTCTGCCTGAGGGTTACCTTTAGGTGATACCAGAGTGAATTTATATTTACCATCCTTACTGAAAAAGTATACTCTTTCAAGGATAACATCAACTACCACAATATCATTGTTATCACACACTGCAATCCCGTAAGCCCTCTTAAACTCTCCCTGCCCATCTCCCTCTTTGCCGAATTCTTTGACAATACGCCTTTGTTGTACACTGTGTGCCTCTGTTAGTGCAGCCTGACCCTGAGAGAGTGTTGTGTGGGATTCAACTGAAGCACCTAGAAATAACAGAAGAGAGTGAAAGAAGCAAATGGTCACCAGTAAAGATATATTGATCACCTATAGATATAGTTCAATTTTAGCCCTATATAATTTTAGCCAATATAATTAGTTCAATTTTAGCCCTATAAAATCTTACCCTATATAATTAACAATGATTTAAGGGGTACTGTTTGGATCCTTGGGTGAAAAGGTCCAATTTTTGCTGATTATCATTTGTTTATACAAAAGATCCAACATTTAAAGAAATTTACCAAGTCCGTCCACATTAAAAAGGACCTTAAAAAGATAAGTTTTTTATGTGTGGTTAGGTGCAGGTCCACTTTTTCAAAGCCTCTCACACCCGCCTTGGTGGTGCATATCACATTCAAATGTACTGACATTATGGATTATGATATGCGGCATTTTTTTCATGCTACATATTAACCAGTTGATGTGTTATTTCGTCTTGTTCATTTTTTTTTTCATCTTTTTGTTCATTTTCAAAATGAGTCATGGAGACTTGGGATTGAAAACTGTTTATTAAATACGAAATTTAAAAAAAAATCAATCTTTGAATAAAAGTATTATTTTGATCTACGTCGATGAATTCCTTCAGTATTCAGAAACTGCTTTTAAAGCGTGATATAAT